>JAMXBD010002782.1:0-163742 GCA_024138025.1 Combretum micranthum | reverse complement strand
TTCGGATCTTCGGGTCAGATCTCGGAGCTCCGACGGGTGAAGAAGATGAAGTCGCAGCGCGTTTCGGGGCTGATTCGGCGGCTGTGGTGGTTGGTGGTGGCTGGAAGCTGTCAGCCCGACTCCTGGTGCGACGGCGGATCTCCTGAAGTGGTGGCGTGCACCACAACGGCGGCAAGGGGTGGTTCCGGTGGTGGTCGCCGGCGGTTGTTGTTCAAAAAAAAAAAATAAAAAAAATTTGCAGAGATGATTTTGAGTAATTTGATCAAATCAAGCACACTAAAACGATCAAAACTCGTTTCTAACACTCCTAAACCACTCAATTTGGATCAAATCTGATCCAATCACTTCGAATTTGAAATTCGAATCCTACATCCTAAATTCGAAAATTCCGATTGATATTGTTCTGTATGTGTTTCTTCGAAATTGACTTGTGCCTTTTGATCCTAGTACCCCTATTTATAGGTTGCAAGCTCAATTTACGTTTCGGACAGTTTCGAAAACGAATCGATTTTTGCCTCTATTTTCACGAATTTAATTCAATGATTCGTGTTTAATTTGTTTGAACTGATGAATTGATGATTGATTTCTCATACCTTCATCAAATCATTTAATTTGGGTAGATAAATCATCCAATTTTTATTCAATTCTTGTAACTCCTCATTTATGTGCAATTGAATGCTTTACAAATTGTATTTTTTCCCAATTTTTTTTAGCACGAAATTTGTGACTTTTGGGTTGTTTTACACATGAATTGTGTATTGATCTTTCATATTCCATAACTACTTTGCAATGGCATCATCAATTTTAATAATTAATGATGTTTTGTCAGTTAAAAATTGATGCAAAGTAAGGCAAAAAGTCACTTTGAAAAAGATGAAAAGGCAAAAATAAGATAATAAAAGGAAAAAATTTGCCTTTGCTAGGGTTTGAACCTGTGTCCTTGAGCTTGAGTGTGTGTTGGGTCAATGTATTTAACCAACAGGCCATTTGGCTGTGCCTTGATCACTTAGCCAACTTCATCAATACTTAAGGCTTTTGGAAAAATGAGTTTAATTAAATTTAAGCCTTAATTAATTGGGCAAAAATTGGGTGTCTACAGCTGCCCCTCTTTGTGGTAAAGTTTGAACAAAACTTTTGCACAAAGACAAAAAGATAACCAATTTTTGCTTAGCTTCTCCTCCCAAATTTTATTTTCAACAGGAGATTTTTATCTTGTGCTAAACCATCTGTCGAGTTTAGACTTTGAGATTTGCTAGGTTAACTGTCGGACCTAGACTTAGAAAACTAATAGACCATCTGTCGGATCTATATTTGAAAAATGATAGGCCATTTGTGGCCTAGATTCGTTAGGTCAACTGTCAGACCTAGACTTAGAAAACTGATAGACCATCTGTCGGGTCTCGATTTGCTAGGAAACTGTCGGACCTAGACTTAGAAAACTGATAGACCATCTGTCGGGTCTAGATTTGCTAGGACAACTGGGACTAGACTTAAGAAAATTGATAGCCATCTGTCGGGTCTAGATTTGCTAGGACAACTGTCGGACCTATGGGCTTTGGTTTGGTCATTTGGTCTTGGTCACCATCTGGAATGGAAGGACTTCTGAATTGTCTTGATCACCATCTTGAGTGGATGGATTTTGAATTTGGTCACCATCTCTAAAGGATGGATTTTGTATTTGGGTCACCATCTCTAAAGGATGGATTTTGAATTTGGTCACCATCTAAAGGATGGATTTTGAATTTGGTCACCATCTCTAAAGGATGGATTTTGAATTTGGTCACCATCTCTAAAGGATGGATTTTGTATTTGGGTCACCATCTCTAAAGGATGGATTTTGTATTTGGTCACCATCTCAAAGGATGGATTTTGAATTTGGTCACCATCTCTAAAGGATGGATTTTGTATTTGGTCACCATCTCTAAAGGATGGATTTTGTATTTGGTCACCATCTCAAAGGATGGATTTTGAATTTGGTCACCATCTCTAAAGGATGGATTTTGTATTTGGTCACCATCTAAAGGATGGATTTTGTATTTGGTCACCATCTCTAAAGGATGGATTTTGTATTTGGTCACCATCTCTAAAGGATGGATTTTGTATTTGGTCACCATCTCTAAAGGATGGATTTTGTATTTGGTCACCATCTCTAAAGGATGGATTTTGTATTTGGTCACCATCTCTAAAGGATGGATTTTGTATTTGGTCAGTACTAGACTATCTGTCGAGTCTAGACTGAGGGGTACTTGTGAATTTTTAGTCCACTGGGTTTTTTTTTATGATAATTTTGGTTCCATATCTAACATTGATGATAAAAAGTATGCTTCAATTTTCTATCAAAATTAGTTATCCTTGCAGTAATATTTTCTTTTAAAATAAGAACAATTCAACAGACCAAACTGTATAAACGCATTATTCAGCATTATAAGATGCTCAAATTTCTCTCTCTGATGATTCAAATGGTGTTTGGTTGTATAATTATTTGGAAGAATTTTGTGAGTCAGGCTTTGATCCGACTTCAGAGAATTTCAGGGATATCAACTTTGCTTATAATTAATTAAAATAAAATCAATTGATCATTTGAAATGACAAATTTTATTGATCAAGGATAATACAACTTTACAGCATCTGAGTTCACAGGATCCTTTAAATCGGGTCCATCCATTTGGGAAAGGATTAATGCTCCTCCCGACAAGACCTTCTTCACTATGTATGGTCCTTCATAATTTGGTGTGAACTTTCCCTGGAATCTTGCACATTTGGCAGTATTTTTCTCAGAACAAATCACCTTCTTGGAAATTTCTTGGCTTGACTTTCTTATTAAATGCTCTAGCCATCCTTTGTTGATATAATTGCCCATGACACATGGCAGTCAATCTTTTTTCATCTAAAAGATTTAACTGTTCAATCCTTTGTCTAACCCATTCAGCTTCTTCGAGCTCTGTTTCAGCCAATACTCGGAGTGAAGGAATCTCAACTTCTACTGGTAAAACGGCTTCAGTTCCATATACCAGGGAATAGGGTGTTGCCCCAGTTGACACTCTTACAGAAGTTCGATACGCCATCAATGCTAATGGGAGCATTTCATGCCAATCCTTGTATGCAATTGTCATCTTCTCAATGATTCTCTTGATGTTTTTGTTGGCGGCTTCTACTGCTCCATTCATCTGTGGGCGATATGGAGTGGAATTTCGTGTTTAATCTTGAATTGCTGACATAAATCAGTCATTGCATTGTTGTTCAGATTTGTACCATTATCGGTAACGATACTTTCTGGAGTTCCATATCGAGCAATGATATCTCTTTTGATGAATCGCACCACAACGGCTTTGTCACACTGGCGTATGAAGCTGCTTCAACCCACTTGGTGAAGTAATCGATTGCAACTAGTATGAATCGATGACCATTTGAAGCTTTTGGCGAAATTGGCCCAATTACATCTATTCCCCACATTGAGAAAGGCCACGGTGTCGACATTGACTGTAATTCCTTCGGAGGAGCATTTATCTTGTTTGCATAAATTTGACATAAATGACAAGATCTCACATGTTTGATACAGTCGATTCCATGGTTAACCAGAAATATCCTAGCCTCATAATCTTTTTAGCTAGCATATATCCGTTCATATGAGGTCCACATACTCCCTCATGAACTTCTTCCATTATTTTTGAGCTTCTTTTTCATCTACACATCTCAACAGGGTTGTATCAAATGACCTTCTGTATAAGGTATCTCCACTTAACAAGAAATGACTTGCCAGACGCCTCAATGATTTCTGATCCTTTTTTGTAGCACACTCAGGATAGCTACCTGTTTGCAAGAAATTTTGATATCTTGAAACCATGGTTCACTTGACTCAATCACAGCACAGAATGCAGGTTCACTTCTTATTCGGACTTGCAAAGGCCGTATTCTTGCTCCTTCAGTGAATTGGATCAAAGAGGCCAGAGTAGCCAATGCATCAGCAAATTGATTCTGAGTTCTGGCACATAAGTGAAGGAAATTTCTTTGAATCTTCCTGCTAACTCAGCCAAGTGATTATGATAAGGAATCAACTTGGGATCCTAGTTTTAAAATCGCCTCGAGTTTGGAAAATGATAAGTGATGAATCTCCAAACACTTCGAGCTCCTCGATATTCATTTGAATTGCCATTTCTAATCCCATGATGCATGCCTCGTATTCCGCTACATTATTTGTGTAAGGAAACATTAATCTGGCTGATGCCGGGAACTGTTCTTCTTTTGGTGAGATGAGGACTGCACCTATTCCACACCCATATACATTGGCTGCTCCATCGAAATACAACTTCCAACTGTTGCTTTCGGCTTCTGTTTCTGCTATCCTGATACCTTCATCTGGAAACTGATCTTGTTCCTTTAATTCTTCATCATCAACTGGGCTTTCTGCAATTTGATCAGCTAAAACTTGTCCTTTGACTGAACTTTGACTTACATAAGTGATATCAAATTCAGAAAGCATCTGCCATTTCGAGATTCGACCAACCAAAGCCGGTTTGCTTGCCAAGTATCGCAATGGATCATGCTTCGTAATCAACTCGATCGAGTAAAGAGCGTATACTGCCTAAGTCTGTGCATAACCCATACTAATGCACAGCAGGTCTTCTATCTCTGAATACTTTTGTTCTCCATTTGAGAATTTCTTGCTTAAGTAGTAAACAGCTCTTTCTTTTCCTTCCTCATCTTTTTGCCCGAGACACAACCCATGGATTCAGGAAGAATCGTCAAATACAAGAACAACGGTTTCCCCGGTTTTGGAGTAACCATACTGGTGGATTCGTCAGATATTGCTTTATCCGATTAAAGGCTTTTTCACATTCATCATTCCATTCAATTAGGGCATTCTTCTTCAGCAGTTTAAACAGCGGTTGGCACTTATCAGTCAACTGTGATATGAATCGAGCAATGTAATTCAATCTTCCCAAGAGGCCTCTGATTTCTTTAATGTTTTTGGTGGAGGCAAATCCTGAATTGCCTTGACCTTATCAGGATCGATTTCTATCCCTTTTTGGCTAACCATGAATCCTAATAATTTTCCAGATGTCACTCCGAAAGTGCATTTTTCTGGATTCAATTTCAACTGAAACTTCCTTAATCTTTCAAAAAGCTTCCTTAACACCATTACATGATCTCTCCTTCCTTTGTCTTGGCGATCATGTCATCTACATATACTTCCACCTCTTTGTGCATCATATCATGAAGTATAGCAAGCATTGCTCGTTGATAAGTTGCCCCGGCATTCTTGAGACCGAAAAGGCATGACTTGTAACAAAAGGTTCCCCAGGCTGTAACGAATGTGGTTTTGACCTTATCTTCTTCGGCCATTAATATCTGATTATACCCTGAAAATCCATCCATGAATGAAAATAGATGATTTCCAGCGGTATTGTCTACTAAAACATCGATGTGAGGCAACGGGAAATTATCTTTCGGGGTTGCTTTGTTTAGATCTCTGAAATCCACACAGATTCTTACTTTCCCGTTTTTCTTAAGTACTGGCACTACATTTGATACCCAATCCGAATAATCAGAAACCTCAATGAATCCTACTTCAAGCAACTTTTTTACTTCATCCTTGATTTGGAGGAGTAAATCTGGCCTAAATCGCCTTAATTTTTGCTTTTTAGGTTTAAAATCCTCCTTTATTGGCAATTTGTGAACCACAATGGATGGGTCTAAACCAGGCATATCGCTATACGACCATGCAAAAACATCCAAGTATTCGGTTAGTAACTTGGTTAAATCTTGTGCCGTGCTCTCAGGCAATTTTCCCCCTATCCTCAGATTCCTAGGGTTTTCGCTTGTTCCCAAATTAATCACTTCAATGGTTTCGGGAATTTCAATCCTTCCTTGTTCAAAATTTTGCCAAATTTCTTGTGTTCTAAATTGATAATCAATATCATCTTCAATGTCTAACCCAGTAGATTAGAGGTGATATTGATATTTTCATTAATTATACGCGCGAGATATCCCTGAACTTCATCACAATTGTCGAATCTGGTTGAATATGAATGAGGAATGTATGAGAATATGTGAAAACAAAAGAAATAAATTTCATTAAACTGGGACGGTGTTTAAGTACACTTATTTGAGCATCACATAATACTGAAAAACACAAAACACAAATCTAGTCTTAGATAAGTTCTTACTTAAAAGACTTAATACTAGCGCAAGGCACAGAGAACCAATTTCTCAAGATCATTTCATTGGATGAACATCTTCTTTGATATCATCTGCTGCTGGATATGATGTGGCTTTGGAAAGGAATGGCTGATGTGAGGGATTTTGATGGATCATACTCCTTGTCGAGCTTCCTCCTTCTCATTTGGTTTTTCATTTCTGCCACTTCAGCACAAGTGGGGGAATAACCCAGTCCAAAGGTTCCCACCTGAGCTTCTTTTCATCATTCATCATGCAGACTTCGTCAAACATTTGGAGCCCGAAGTCTTCTTCTCCTTCTTTTCCAATGTAAGGGACAGCCGTCTCCTTGTAAATGGCATAATCCTGTTCTCCCATAATAGTAATGAGTTGACCATTGGCTATGAACTTAACTTCTGGTGCAGGCTTGATGGTATTGCCCTGGCAGCATGGATCCATGGTCTCCCCAACAGCAGATTGAATGTTCTGGGGATATCAATTACTTGGAAAGGAATAATGAAAGTTTGAGGCCCGATGGTAACTTCAAACTCCACTTCACCTATTATATCCCTTTTTGACCCATCAAAAGCACGAACCACAGTAGAGCTTGGTTTGATGTCTGACGGTTCAATCCCCAATAGGCCAAAGTGGCTAAGGGGCATACATTCAAAGAGGAACCGTTGTCAACTAATACTCGAGAGATGACCTTTCCACAGCTTTTGACTACAATGAAGAGGGCTTTGTTATGTTGATCCCCTTCCTCTCCCAGTTCTTCAGATGAGAAACTGATTTGCTCATTTGCGAAGATTGAGTTGATTATATGCCAAGGCTTCTTCTGATACCCTCTGGAACTTTCACTTCTTCTAAGGCTTTGAAAAGAGCCTCACGGTGTACATTAGAGCTAATCAGCAGACTCATGAGCGATATTTGGGCAGGTATTTTGGCCAACTGCTCGACAACTTGTATTCACTTGCTTTCATCAGTTTTGCCAATGCTGACTTTCTTCATTTTTTCCTTCTTCATTTTGCTGCTGTGGCATATTCACAGTTGCATTCTTTCCGGTCGACTCATAAACTCTTCCTGAGCGAGTAAGGCCACCAACCATTGAAGCATGATTTACCGCTTTATAATCAAATGGAGCGGCTTTATACTCACTCACAGCAAGAGGTATCTGAAAGGTATAGCTCTTGGGCTTTGATGAAGTTAATCCATCTTCACTGCCTTTGCCTATTTCAATTTGGATGGATCTAGGTCCATCTCCGATCATGCACACAAGCTCTTCTGGATCCGGAATTTCAGCGGTAATCATATTGATAACCGGTCCATGGTTTGGCAATGGATTAGTAGAGACATTTGGAGCTTCAACGAAATCCAACTGGATGACTTTTGCATCAATAAGATCTTGGATTTTATGCCTAAGCCTCCAGCAGCTGTCTGTTGAGTGCCCGATTTGCCCCATGTGATATTCACACTTCAGCTCAGGATTGTAATTTTTAGGCCTGTAGTCTTCTCTAGGCGCTTCGAGGTTGATCAGATTATCGGCCCTTAGTTTAGCTAATACTTGGCTAAGGGGAACCGGAATCCGAGTAAGGTTTCGCCTGTTGAACCTTGATTGTTGATTTGGGACTGCACTTTGTTGAGTCTGATCCTTATTCTGATTTTGATTCTGATTTGTTGACAACACGAATGACTTAGTGGGGCCAGTTGCACCCGAAGTGTTGACCATGCTGACGGTTGAATCTTTTCCTTTGTATGGGACATTTCTTGGTGCAGTATATTTCTTTTCTTGTTGCAATTTTCCTGCTGAAATTGCATTCTCAATCCTGCATCCAGCTATCACCACTTCTGAGAAACTTGCTGATGCATGCCCAACCAGATGGGAAAAGAAAGGTTCCTCTAATGTGTTGATAAAAGTGAAAGTGAGGTCCTTTTCAGGCATCGGGGTGGTGATCCTTGCAGCCAATGCTCTCCAGCGCTGAGCATACTCCTTGAAAGTCTCTTCTTTCTTCTTCTTCAGATTGCTTAAATCCCATACCGAGGGCGCCATCTCAATGTTAAACTTATACTGATTAAAAAATGCCCTAGCCAACTTGTCCCAAGTATCAATTTTGATGGTCTAATTGGGCGTACCAGGCCAAAGCTGCACCATCAGCTTGTCAAACTTTGCGTATTGCCCCATTCGTCGTACATACAATCTGGTATGCATATTAGGACAACCTGTCCCGTCATATTTTTCAAATTCCGGTGCCTTAAATTTCTCAGGGAAGGCACCTTCCTCATATTGAGGCAAATTCAGGATCGCGGTTTGATCAAAACCATCGAACGTCTTCATTTTCTCAAGCAGTTTTCTCTCCATTTCTTTAGCCTGAGCTTCCAGTTCTTTCTTCAACTCAGCCGCATTAAACTCATTTGGTGACTCCTCTTGCTGAATAAGCTGCCCCTCAATTTCTTTTCCTTTCTGTGCCCTTGAGGATTCTTCAGAAGTTGTGGGGGTCTTAAGTTGTGCAAGACTTTGTGTTAAAGCCTGCATCTGTTCAGCAATTCCAAAGAGGGTTTGTTCCACGGTATTGAGTCTTTGTTCATTGGTCTGGTCTGTGGGGTTGTTCCCGGTGTTAGACATCTTAGCTCGGGATCTGGTAACAATAGGGCTCCTAACCGGCTTGGGCGCTATCTTTCAAGTTTTGACTTAAACTCGAATTTGCTAGACCTGGACATTTATTTTTCATCAATATGTTTTAAAGAATTAATATACATATGCAAAAATGTAGATATGCTATCACACAGATGCAAATGGGGATATTGACCAATGATTTTTAAAAAAAACATTTGTATTAAAAGATAATGTTTGACATAACAGAAACTTCTAATGGTTAAGAAACCTTATTTCCTAGTGACTGAATCAAAACTACTCTCTAATGGTTTCAAAGAACCTTGATTTCTAAGGACTAAACCTAAATCAACTAAACCAGTCTTCTTGTCTTAGTGGGGCAAACAATCTTGTCTTCCAGGGCCAGAATTTTCTTTCGAGCTGCCTTCAACTCGGCCTCTAAGAATGCAATTCTGCTTCCAGCACTTTGCAGGCGATCCACCATTTCCCTCTCTCTTTCTTGGAAATCTCTGTGACATACTTCCAGGCGAGCCGAAACAGCTTCCATGTAAGCAGTTGTTTCAGGGTTAGGTTCTGATGGTGCTGGTTGAAGGACATCGGGAGCTTCATATCGATATCCTTATTCTTCTTCATTTGGCTAGCCACATACCACCTGGTTGCTCTATACTTCTTGGTTTCCTTACTTTCTGGCTCGACTTCAAAAACGGCTTCACCTCTCTATTTTCCCATATAGCTCGGATTTGATTTAACTTGAATTCTTTAGCTGGTAGTATCTTGGTTGGATCCAGATAATCTAGAGTGACTTGCTCCAAATTAGGCTTGACAGTAATATCTTGCAGCATACCATACTGTCTGATAACACTTGAGGGATAATAACCAGTACAGCCGGTGAGTCCAATTAGGGGCACTGCCATGTATTCCTTGCAACTTAGGATGGCAACAGGGCTTTGAACCAGCGAGCTTGCCACATCATGTCTTCAGGTGGCATGTCTTCAAGAATGGCAATTATATCCCATAGAGGATGATCATCTTCCATGTGACCCTTTCAGCAATTGGATGAGATCATATTTCAGACTGATGAGGGATCCATTAGCCAATTCTTTTCCATAGTGCTTAATGTGGCTAGCAAACCAAACCATCAGTAATGCATGCTTGCTTTGAACTTGCCTTGTCCTTTAGACTTGATGTGATTCAGACTACGGACTTGTTCGGCTAGAAGAGGGAACATAGGATTTGCCAGCTAAATATTGAGAAACCAGCTCTATGACCCGGAAGTGGATGAACAAGTTGCCATTAGGGAAGAGAATGGTTGCAAAAGCAGCTACTATGAAGGCATTAACCCGGTTTTCTTCCCAAACTTCAAGTGGTATACTGAAAGTGGCTCGGTTGCTTTTAAAGTATTCAGGGGTTCCAAACCAGTCCATCAGTGTGGTTAGCCGGATGCAATATTCATTGCAATCATTGATAGCTTCAATTATGGTCCCCTCTTGATCCCAAAAAATTCTGATATAATACGGACCGGGCTATGCTTGAAGTTCGGAACATAGATACCTTCAGAGGTAGGAGGTGCTTGGAGTAGTCTAGTATATTCCTCAATGGTCGGGCTAAGTACATGCTGACCCAAACGGAAGACGACTTCTTCAGGTTCCCATAGATGAGTGAGGGCTCGGAACATGGTGAATGGAACATGGATCTTTGGTAGGCTGAGGATTGGGCCTAATCTATCCTCAATGAATGACTTTTGGACCGGACTAAAACTGACAAACCATCGGTCCAGTAGGAGCATTGGATCTTTGAAAGGTTCCACTCGATTTTCTCTAATAAGGCGAGCCCATAAGCTATCGCTACTGTCGGTTGAAGACATCATTTTCTGAAAATTTTTTAAAAGGTATAAGCTAATATTTACAAAATTTTTTGACAGCTTTTATATTTTTTAGAATTTTCTTTAAGTATTTTTTTTTAAGTATTTACATATGTACCTTTATATTTCAACTCCATTTTTTTTTAGAAAAAGTTGGTCATATCCCATGCTAATGAATGCATGATTTGGTAAGGTTCTATAGGTTCCCCGATTTAGTGGTACTAAACCGGAGTGGGAGGACATTTCTTGATCTAGAGGGTGGAAAGCCACAGCCCCGGACCTTACTTCGTCCTCCTCGCTTAGGCTCTTAAGACGGCCCTGGTACGACCGTATCTAGCACACAATCATGCTAATGCAAATGCAAGTGCAAATCATAAAACAAACTCTTTTTTTTTTTATATTTGTAAGGTTAGTATATATTTACAAAAACAATTATTCAATATAATATACAAATAATCACATATTCACAAAAATTGAGCAAGGATAAATTCAAAATTTAAAATTCCTAAGTGGCTAGCCCTCTTTTTTTGAAAAAAATTTAAATGATAATCCCCAGTGGAGTCGCCAAGCTGTCGAGCCTGGATTTTTCCACTATCTGGTTCATTTCTCCTAACCCGATTCACATTAAACCCGAACCCATTTAACATGAATCCTCGACTAGGGGTTAAAAGAAATTTTAATTTTTGAAAACTTTTTAGAGTCGCCACCCGATATAAATCGGGAAAAAATAAAAGCTAGGATCAATGGGTCGGTTGATCCTAACTTAGCTACTAGTCTGCGAAAATTTGATTTAAAAAAACTTTTAAAACCAGATATCATGGATTCGGGGGCTAACCTATTAAAACCAAATCGGTTACCACTTTTGGAATTTTAAATTTATAATTATCCTTTTCATGCTCAAAAATTCAAATAATATATTATGAAAAATATTCACAATCACATTATTCATTTTTTTATTTTTATGTGCTTTTCTTCATTTTATTTTTTTTTTAGAATATCAATATCAACAAAAAATCTTATATTTACAAAATATTTACAAAAACAAAAACATTTTTTTTTTTAATGTCGCCCGCAGGTGCCTACGTACTCGCTAATCGAGATCAGACAAAACGTAGTTCTTTTAAAAAGAACTTAATTTGTTGATCAATTTTAATTTTTGAACTTTTTCACTTTAAGTTCATTAAATTTTAAATTTTTGTGAAAACCATTTTTGATGATCCTATGATCTAATCAATTGATTTTTTTTCATGAAAACATATTTTTCTAAGTCCAAAAATCATTTTTTTTATTTTTTTTGGTTTTGGAAAATCCAATTTTGTCATTTTTTTTATTTTTATCATTATTATTATTTTATATTTTTTATTTTTTATTTTTAATCATCACATAAACTCACAACATATTCAAAACATTTTATAATATATTAAAATTATTTTTCATGCATTAAATATGCATTTCCAAAAGCAATTTATGTATAAATACACATTAAAAATATTCAAAAATATCAAAAAAATAAATTTATATGAAAAATAATTATTTGATTTTTCTGGATTTTTCTGAATTTTTCTGAATTTTTCTGAATTTTTTTATGAATTTTATGAATTTTTGCTATTTTTTATTATTTTCTGAAATTATTATATAATAAACTAATAATAAATAATGCGGATTGACCTGGACCGTTGGATGAAGCGGACACGATCTGGATCGTCTGATGTGAAGACCGATCTTAGCCGTCTGATCTCGTTGACTCAATTTGAGGCGTTGATCACTTTGATCAAATCTGGGCCGTCAGATTTGGATGATCAAATCTGAACCGCTGATCTGCTTGATCGAATCTGGACCGTCTGATCTGGATGATTGAATCTGGGCCGTCTGATCTGCTTGATTGAATCTGGACCGTCTGATCTGCTTGATTGAATCTGGGCCGTCTGATCTGCTTGATTGAATCTGGTGCGTCTGATCTGCTTGATTGAATCTGGGCCGTCGATCTGCTTGATTGAATCTGGACCGTCTGATCTGGATGATTGAATCTGGGCCGTTTGATCTGCTTGATTGAATCTGGGCCGTCTGATCTGTTTGACCGTTGACCGATGACCGACGATGCGACCGACCGGGTTGGGTTCGGATCTTCGGGTCGGATCTCGGAGCTCCGACGGGTGAAGAAGATGAAGTCGCGGCGTTTCGGGGCTGATTCCAGCGGCTGTGGTGGTTGGTGGCGGTTGGAAGCTTGTCGGCCCGACTCTGGTGCGACGGCGGATCTCCTAAAGGTGGTGGCGTGCACCCACAACGGCGGCAAGGGGCGGTTCCGGTGGTGGTCGCCGGCGGTTGTTCAAAAAAAAAATAAAAAAAATTTGCAGAGATGATTTTGAGCAATTTGATCAAATCCAAGCACACTAAAACGATCAAAACTCGTTTCTAACACTCCTAAACCACTCAATTTGGATCAAATCTGATCCAATCACTTCGAATTTGAAGAATTCGAATCCTACATCCTAAATTCGAAAATTCCGAATTGATATTGTTATGTATGTGTTTCTTCGAAATTGACTTGTGCCTTTTGATCCTAGTACCCCCTATTTATAGGTTGCAAGCTCAATTTTACGTTTCGTACAGTTTCGAAAACGAATCGATTTTTGCCTCTTTATTTTCACGAATTTAATTCAATGATTCGTGTTTAATTTGTTTGAAACTAATGAATTGATGATTGATTTGTCATATCCTTCATCAAATCATTTAATTTGGGTAGATAAATCATCCAATTTTTATTCAATTCTTGTAACTCCTCATTTATGTGCAATTGAATGCTTTACAAATTGTATTTTTTCCCAATTTTTTTTAGCACGAAATTTGTGACTTTTGGGTTGTTTTTACACATGAATTGTGTATTGATCTTTCATATTCCATAACTACTTTGCAATGGCATCATCAATTTTAATAATTAATGATGTTTTGTCAGTTAAAAATTGATGCAAAGTAAGGCAAAAAGTCACTTTGAAAAAGATGAAAGGCAAAAATAAGATGATAAAAAGGCAAAAATTTGCCTTTGCTAGGGTTTGAACCTGTGTCCTTGAGCTTGAGTGTGTGTTTGGGTCAATGTATTTAACCAACAGGCCATTTGGCCTGTGCCTTGATCACTTAGCCAACTTCATCAATACTTAAGGCTTTTGGAAAAATGAGTTTAATTAAATTTAAGCCTTAATTAATTGGGCAAAAATTGGGTGTCTACAGTGGTAATCCTCTAATCTAGAAAAAATTTTAAGCTTTGGTGATCTGTTTTGATGATAAAGTGCCTCCCAGTTAAGTAGTACCTCCACTTATCAACAGCTTGGACTATAGCTAGCATCTCCTTTTCATATAACGATAAGCCTTTCTGTCTTTCTCCTAATGCTCTACTTAAGAAAGCTATAGGGTGCTGTTCTTGCATTAGTACAACTCCCACCCCTTCATTTGAAGCGTCAGTTTCAATAATAAAAGGCTTAGTAAAATCTGGTAACCTCAACACAGGGGCTCTAGTTAACATTCTTTTTACCAGCGCAAAAGCTTCCTCAGCCTTATCATCCCATGTGAATGCATTCTTCTTTAACAGTTGTGTGAGAGGTTTAGTAATAGTTCAATAGTCTTGAATGAACCTACGATAATAACCAGCAAGCCCTAGGAACCTTCTGCGTTGCCTGACATTGGTAGGTTTAGGCCAATTATGAATGGCTTCAACCTTCTTGGGGTCAATGGTAACCCCATGTTTTGAAATGATGTGCCCCAAATATTCAATATGTGTCACTCTAAACACACATTTGCTCCTTTTTAGCAACAATTTTTCTTTCCTCAAAATCTGTAGGGTAGTCATTAAGTGTTGAGCATGTGTCTCCAAATCTCAATTGTAAATCAATATATCATCAAAGAAAACCAGTATGAACTTTCTCAAGTGCTCCCTAAATAACTCATTTAGTAGGCTTTGGAATGTGGATGGGGTATTAGTCAAGCCAAAGGGCATGACTACAAATTCATAGTGACCCTCATGAGTTTTAAAAGCTGTTTTGTAGATATCCTTAGGATCCATCAATATTTGATGATAACCAGACCGTAAATCAAGCTTACTAAAGTAACAAGCCCCAAAATAATTCATCAAAAAGATCATCAATTAATGGAATGGGGTACCTTTCCTTGATAGTGAGCTTGTTAAGTTTACGGCAATCAACGCACATCTTCCATGTGTTATCTTTTTTCCTCACTAGCACCACAGGGGAAGAGAATGGACTATGGCTCGGTCGTATAGTCCCTTGTTTAAGCATCTCCTTAATCATAACTTTTAGCACATTCTTTTGAGCTGCTGAATGTCGATAAGGTCGTATATTGATAGGTTGGGCTCCCTCCATCAGGTGCATTTGATGCTCATATCCTCTAGATGGTGGTAAGGAATGTGGTTCCTCAAATAGGTCATTGAAATCTTCAATGACATCCAACAAACAAGGATGAATTCTTTCCTGTTTCATCTCTTCTATTCCCACTTGCTGTCCAATCACCATCCAGCATTGTACGTCAATACCAACCTTGTCTCTGTGATCATCTTGGTTAATTCTTCTCTTCTATAGTCAACAAGGATTCCTTAAACCTTAACAATTTACAGGGTTGGTTGTTGTGGATAAACTCCATAGTGAGCTCACAAAAGTTCCAAACAATATTACCCAACTCCCTTAACCAGGGAATTCCAAGCACAACATCTTCTTCGTCTAATGGTAAAACATGACACTCAATCTCAAATTTATTCCCTTGTATCTCTAAGTTTAGTTATGGTATGTAGCCTTTAGTGAAAATAGGACTTCCATATGCTAAAATTACTCTGACTGACTTAGTCTCCTCTATTGGACACCTCGGTTGCTTTTTGATCCTTTCATCTAAAAAGTTCAAGGAACTACCACAATCAATAAAGACCCTTAACTTTCTTTTCTTGTAGTAAGCATGGAACCTCATCATATTATGTTCTTGTGCTTGATTAATAGCACAAAGGGTTAATTTGGAGAGCCCTTCCTTCAACGAAGGAGAGTTATCATCATCCATAATTTCTTCTTGCTCATTGTTTTCCTCAACTAATATCATTTGCAAGGGGCGGTTCTTACAGTGATGCCTAGGACCAAGGTTTCATCACACCAAAAGCATTTTTTGTTTCTCCTCTTCTCATCTAATTCTTCTGGTGTGAATCTTCTATTTGTACGAATTTGGGTTTGGTTTGGATTTGGTCGGGTATGTGTTTGGGTGGTCATGGGTTGCTTTGATAGTAAGGGTCTAGTATATGGGTTCAATGTTTGGAGTGGTTTAGGGTAGGTTAGTGTTTTTGGGGTAGGTATATAGTTGGATGGGTTATGGCTGGGGTAGGTTGCTTTGGTGGCCTTGTAAGGAAATTTGGTGGCGGCAAGGGTTGTTTCTTGTAGTTGACAAGTGTATATGCATGCTGTAATGATTGGGGTTGGAACATTCGAATTGGATATTGAATTTCAGGTTTGAGGACACTTAAGAAGCAACTTATTATATGGGTTTCAGTAGGTGCACTAGGGTTGTCAAGTATTCAAATTCAACCTAATATTCTTCCAAGGTTCCATGCTGTACTAATTCCTTAAGAGTAGCCATTTGGTCATCAAAGGTTCCCGATCGAACCTTTGTTGTAATCCCAGCATAAATTCTTCCTAGGAAATTGGAGTGGGAGAACCCAATTTTGAACGAAGGAGTGATACCACTGTAAAGCTAGTCCTCTAGATGCATAGCAACTACTTTAACTCTGAAATGACAAGGTGTATCATCTAATTCAAAATAATGTTCGGCCTTGATTAACCAAGATTTTAAGCTCTGACCAGTAAAAGTAGGAAATCCCAGATGGATTGCTTTGGAATGTGATTGAATTGGTATGTCCATCGGGGTAACAGGGTCTTTCATCACAGCTTTGGCCTTGTCCTGCTTAGACCTGTTAGGTGGAGCACCAATACTAACTTCATCACATACACTACCGAATTTCATCTGACTAAGACTAACAACATCGTTTACTTTCTTTTGCAGGTCCCCCAACGTCGCGCCATATCTGTCCAAGGTTGATTGCTGTTGTTTGAATAACTCAGTAAAGGTTTTCAGCAGCCGTTCTTCCTGGTCCTTTAGTAGAGATTTTACAGATTCCTCCATGATTTCAATGCTTCGAGTCTTGACCATTCATCCATGAATGCTCTGATACCAATTGGAGTGCTATTTCCAACACAAAACTCTGAATACAGAGAATTCATACATTTAGAATAACATTTTGTAATATATTCTTCTTGGATCCTTACATTGTAATATATAGAAGCAAGATCCCAAACTCTTATAACAATATTCCCATGTGATTACGTAGGGACAGTTGGCAAATATATTAACTAATTCTGTTACTAAAAGATACCACTACTTAATATTAAGTCTAAACTAGAAAATATTATAATGGGCCCTTTAATTATTTAGTCGACCTGATCCATACAATAACACACACACCACACACGCTCCAGTAGACTTGCTTAGTAACACGCGTGGACTCCATCTTTGTCTGCTTCCTTAGTTCCTCACTTCACTTCCGTATCCATTATTTCTTCCCAAACTTAACCCTACATTTCACTTCACAATCTCCTTCTCTAACTCATCCTTAGTCACATGCAAGTCTGAGACAGCTCCTGACCTTACAACACATTTCCAAACAAAAATTTATTCTCAAAGTCATTCCATTCCATTTCAATCAATTCTATTCCAAATAATTTCATTCCAAATTATTCCTGTATATTAGATTTGAAATATGAATCAATGTGATATGCTTGAAACCAACCACTTTTTATAAATCAATGTGATATTCTTTAAAGCTGTTGCATAAACCGGAATAAACTTACAAAACTATTTTAGAATAGATTATGGACCTTTTAGGCTTTCATTACCATATCATCAAGATGGTTTATGTTGATTTATGGATTTGTGCAACTCCATTCTTTAAGTGTTATTGCACTTCATTATGACCAACAATGACTTTCGCTCTAATATAGCATTGAAAGCTTATTATAATTTGTTTATATGGCACACTCTTGCCCTTTATCACGCTTGCATGAAAGGGATTATTGATTTATTTTCATTGACACCAATGAAAAAAGTTTTTCAAGATGTTACATGCTAAACTTCTAAGTTCATCTCGTATAATGCCCTTCCATTGTGCGTTGGAAATATTATGTTGGCGAAGATGAAAAATTATCAAGTGTCAAAGGGAGTCATTTAATATATTTTAATATACTAATTAGAGTATGTCTTGAGTAAAAACTGGAGGATGGCTGGATTTGGTCGATGAAGAGGAATAGGTGTCAAAGACCATACCCTATCGCAAATAAAAGATATTTGGATTGATTGAAATGGACTTCTAACATGACGAATGTTGTCAAATCCAATTGGAGAGCTTAATTTGAACATGTTAGAGGATTAATGATTAATGGATAAAACTAGATTGAATCAGGGTTATATCGCGGTTGAACTAATCCATTACCAAGAAGGAATCTGGTTGGTCAACTTGGATCTGATAATACTGATTTGACCAAATAAAAATATAAACATTCCATAGTAGAAATTGAAGTTAATATATCTTGCTTAACCTCTTGTTATTACTTTTTATCAAGTTATTTTCTTCATTAAGGTATCAGGAGGTTTAATTTTTTTAAAATAAACTTTATTTTGTATTCACCAGTAAAAACAAAGAGAGTTATAAAAACTTTGCAAGCCTTGATGAAAAATAATTATTAGGTATGATTGAGAGAATCCTACATTCATGTTACCATTCATCAAACCTACTATATTGGAGGGCATTACAATAAGATTAGGCTGAAATGCGTAATAACTTGTTGAATATGAATTGTAGGGAAAATTCTACGGTAAGTATGTATGGATAAATTAAAGAAAAGTTATTAACTTTCAAACGAGGGGTGAGATAGATAAAAAAAAAAAAATCTCCACAATCATGTTACCCTTCATTAAACTTGCATGTCCTTTCTTTAATTTTTTTAATTAAATCTACATTCTCCTATAGAGAGAAATTTTTTATTATCAAATTTTGGTGTATAAAACATTAATTTTTTTTATGCCAATCATTTTATAGGTGAATCTAGAAAATCTAAATACTAAAAGTGAAAATTGTCGCCTACCAAACCATAACATATGATAGATGATATAATTTTCCAAAATCATAATAAAAGAGATTGCATTTCTATGTCTTTTAAGAGTCATATATCTAATTTATTATATAATATATATATATATATTAAAGGTTATATGATGCAATATGTTTTGTTGTTTTCCTCATATTTCACTGAAATGGTAAAATCTCAGAATAAACCATATAAATCTGTTATTGAGGAACAAGCAAGACCAATTATTTCCACTTATGATACTGTGCCGTTTAAAAACCCAAAAGAGAGAAAAGGTATGTCAAGTATAATAGAGAAAAGGTATGTCGTGTGGTACATTCTTAACCTTATTTGAATTTAAAAAAAAAAAATTGTATTAGTTTATCTCTCACACACACACACACACACGCACACACATATCCTCCGTTTTACCTTATTTTAATAATAATATGCATAACCTCTGCGTAGGGATTTATTTATCATTCCCTTTATTTTTTTTTCTATTACGTTGAGTTTCGTCAATATATATGTTTTCCTTATAAGGTTACAAGATAAGATTTATAAAAAAAAAATGAAATAATAAAATTATGATCAAACGTGATAAGGAATACTGCTTCATTGTAATTAGGGGAAACAAAATACGTCATGAGAAAAGATACAAAATCGTTATTAAACCTCCTGGTTCCCTTAATATTAGAAATTATATGAAAAACAAGTAAAGAAAGTACGATATATTTATATGCCTTTTTCTCTTGTTATATTTATCCTGTAAAGGAAATTTTTTTTATTTTTCTTATGGAATTCTAAACTATATGATGCACTAAATTTTTTTCCCTTTTATCACTTTTTAGGTGAAAATCGGAATAAAAGAACTATATCCATTGCTCATTACTATTAAGGTTTGGGACGTATGGATTGTTCGAAATAGAATGAAATTTTTCAAAAATATCCTTAATAAAAAATGAGATAAAAATTTCATATAAATAAAAAAGTAATTAAATCAAGTATCATTGATGTAAGATGAAAAGGAATCGCGATTCTGCTTCTTGAAGGCAAATTGAATTCCTCCTTCTCAAATGGAATGGAATTTATCCTTGAAGCCGGGATCATCCGTTTTTGCGATTTTGACTTCTAATAAAGCTTCCAAATATGAGGAAAGGAAATGAAACCCGAAATCGCGATTCCATTCTAGTCCATTCCTTTATACCAAACATGTCATGTCTCTCAAGAGTCACATATAACTTAAGGGTAATGTCACCAATGATACTTAAAATTTAATAAAATGTGCAATTAGATGTTTAAATTTTAAAATAGATTAATTTAATATCTAAAAAAACTTTTTATGCATACTAATATTACCTTATTTAAGTTTTTTCAAGTAGTAAATTGATCAATTTTAAAGTTGTTTAGGTATTAAATTGATCAATTTCAAAGTTCAAATACTAAATAAATTAATTTCAAAATTTAGGTAATTAATTGTATATTTTATCAATATCCGAGTACCATTTACCATCTATTCCCTATAATTTATGTTTCTCTCTAAAAAAAGCACTTATTATTTCCGTGATGAAAACACATATAGTGCAATATGATGTACTCTTTGTCTCTTTCCTCTTTTGGCCAAGTGGAATATGTTTTAGCGAAAAAAAAAAATCTTTGAATAAACAACAGGATTGCCGACCGGCTAATCCAAGACCAGAGACGAAAGTGTAAATTTAGTGAAACTTCAAAGAGAAAATTTACAGGTATGTCAGCACGTTATATATTTTAAAGGTTGGGTGAATAAATTATTAATATGTTTTAATAAATAATAATTGTTATGAATGCTTTTTTAAGAAACTTTTAAATTTGTATAGATCTCTAAATTTGAGTTTGTATTTACCTCTTCAAACAAATATATATCGCACTTATTTTGTGAATTAGCTACCTTTATCAATATTGAATCTAACATGGACAACAGAACAAAAAGATAAAAAAATGTCAGATCATATTTTTTTATAATAACATGACAAATGATCCATTTTACAAATGATTTATTGATGTAAGGACTCCCCGACAAATTACAACGATAATATACACTTTTCTTATTATAATTTATGGTGATGACATGAAAATTTTGGTTTTTTCTATTTTTTCCTTTCATTTTATTATTATTTATTATTATTATTATTATTATTATTATTATTATTTATATTATTATATATTATTATATTATATTATTATTATTGTTTGCCATTTTCTTTGTTAAGACACATGATGGTGATTAGCCATGAATTGTTTTACATATATTTTATCAGAATTTGATAAATAAAAAAAAATATATTTTTTCAGAAAGCTCTGTTCTTTTATTATCTTTAGCTCTTTGAAGTAAGCTTTATGACATGTTGTAGAAAAGACTGAATAAAATTACTCAAATTACTCAAATGTTTGACTAAAGATAATAAAAGGAGGACTCTGATCTATATCATTTTGCATATGCCTGCAATGGTTAAATCTATTCTGGCTAATTGCTTTTCCTTGTATAGTAAATTTTGATTCATATGTGCTATGCCTATAATGTGTCGTGAGTCGTGACAAGATTAAGTTCAGTTTGATCAGAAATAAATATCATGTGTATATATATAATATGTTGAGTCAGTTTATGGATATTCAGATTAGGAAAAATCTAACTATAAAATGGATTATATGCTATATTTATATAAAAATATAACGTGGCATTTTTTTTAATATCATCCACGTCAGATTCAATATCAATATAGACAATCAAGAGAACGTGACTAGTTTCTATTGGTACCACATCACATAACATCTAATCTTAATACTTTCCAATGAAAAAAGACAATTAGAACTTGTTCAATCACCTCAACTTCTCCAAACTCATCTGACCATTGTAATCTGTAAGGTGTTTGATGCTTCAAAATTTTCATATTCAACTTTTCTATTAATAAGGTATTAGCAAAATTTGTAGAACTCCCACTGTCGATAACCATACTGCAGACCTTGTTATTTACATAGCATCTAGTATAAAATTTAGGATCACATGGAACCTCATCAACATCATCTCTCCACAAATGCAGATTGATTTGTATTTTACTCATCTCTCTCTTTTTTTTTAATTAAACAAAAGAAAAACCCTAATCCACGAATTCACAAGAACCGTAAAGGATGATTTTTTTTACACGAATTTCTCTTCTTCTTCTTCTTTAAAAAAAAAAAAAAAAACCGAGAACAAAACTATCACACAAACTTTGAAAACAAATAATAGTAAAGGATAGGATTGCCCGATTCAAGAAGCCAAAAGCTTTGATACCAAATGATGCGATAACGAAGCCTAGGTATAAAGAAACTAAGACCCAGCAATCATTCGACAATGGAATACGAATCCTAGGATCGTCTTGAAACAAGCAAATAAGAACTTGATCCCAATTGAACCCGTCAATTGAAACCAAAGTTATCAAATTGTAGCGATTAGAACCTGAACTCAATTAAACCTGTCGATTAGAACCACAGTTTTCAAGAACGAAACTTGACCTTAATTAAACCCGTTAATTAGAACCAAAGTTATCAAGGGTTCAGTTCTTGTCACAAGAACCAAAAGAAAGCTCTCAAAATGAGAAAACTCTCAAGAAGATATAATCTTCAAACTTTTCATAAAACTATCTCTTTACAAAAACAAGGCAAATAACTATATATAATATTACCAAGGAAAACTAAAAGACATAAAACAAATTACAACTTTCGTCTAACTAAGCTGGCGGTCCAACTCTCAAATCTAGCGGCCTTTAATACATAAGTTGGTGGCTTTAAAAACTTTGATTTTATGAACATCGAAGGCTGGTAGCCGGCAGCGTAAATGTGATAGCCGGCAGCGTTGAGGCGATGTATAGGTTTGCAACAAAGCTAGTAAATCTCCAATCAAGTCTGGCAGCTTTCCACTCTTTGGTGAATTTTATTCTTCTTTGTTGTTGCCATTTGATCCTCATCACAACTATACCAAAATCAAAAGAAAATTAGATAAAGACAATAATTTCTTCATCTATGTATTTTTTTTAGGAAATCTAGAAAGCAAGAAAGAATTGCTAGAAGATTATTATGATTGATCGACATGGATGGATGGGTATCTCAATAATTTTCCACATTGTTTGTGTTTGTGAATAATTCACATTATAATTGTAATATTAATTGATTATGCATGTGGGAATATTGGGATGTCATGCATGTGCTTGCTGATCTAAATTGTTTGCGAAAATACATTATAAATGAAGATCATCTTATTGTTATGTATATAGAATGCTAGAATAGAGGACTTGAAGTGTCTAAAAATATAGGTGAACACCTTAAATAATGTGACTAATAATTATTAGACAAATAATTAATTGGTCATGCACCGCATGATTGCATTTCAAAAAAATTTAATTGACCACCACTGTTACGTAAGAAACTTCTTCCGTGTATGTAGTAAGACAAAATGCCCCTATGCAACCACTGCTTTGCTCTATGGAAACCAATTGGTTAGTCAGGGAATGTTATCCAATAGTGTAGGGACTAGGAAAATGGTTATCACTCATGGGGCAAAATTATTCGTTGATTTAGGACCTTGGGTGAAAAAGAAATTATAACAAGTATATATATATATATATAGAAACAAACGAATTTAATAAAGGTACCTAAATTATGTATGTTTTTATAAAAAATTCACTAGTGCTTTGTAAGAAGTACATACTTTAACACCTTGGTGCTTAGATCACCCCGGCACTAGGAATTACTACATTTCATATATTTGAATTACTGCATTTCATATGCCTGTTTAAAAATCTACATGCTATTGTTTGATATGTGGAATTTAGGGAATTATGCACTAAGCTGGATGTAGCTTACACTCCTATAGGTTTAATAATTTTTAGGGTTTTTGCTCATGGCTTTTTCCATTGAAGACTTATCCACAGGTATGTTATAAGAGTTGATGTGGTAGCATGTCATCCAACAGGGTTAGATGAAGGATTGTAGTTATTATTTATTTTAAGTTTAGGATAACTGGTTTGTAATATGGTTATCTAATAACTTCTTAGAAGGTATTTGTATTATGGTAATGTTACTATTTATTGTTTGTAATTATATGTAGTGTTTGTTTATTCACTTGTTAAAATTTTAAACATAGACCTATTGATACTTTCATTTTCCTTTGAGTAACCTTGTTGTGATAATGCCTTATGTGCTATGCCTGAAATCTCAGCATAATAGAGAGGTTATGCTATGACTTTTGTATAGTGCTTGGTGAATTGTCACAACTAAAGTACCCCTTGAGGCATAACTGAGGGTAGGCACAGATCGGTTTCGTTTTTTTCTTCTTCTTAAACAAAACCCTTGAATAACAGTTTGATTTGGTTCAGATTACGGATTATATCAAAATTCTAATAAAAAAAACTTAGCTTTAAGATTTTACATTTATGCAGATATTCAAATATTGGAATCACATTATAAGGTTTATATTGTAAATTTCAACAAAATACTTTATAAATTTATTACATTCGTAATCCATAATCTCTCATAAAATCATTTAGTCATTAATACAGTACGTGTATCGGCTAATACATTATAAAATACAATCTGTAGTCTTCTAAAAAATAATTTAGTCAACCATTTACTAACAAATTTGGGTAAAAAAAAAATTATCTACCAATAAAAGTTCACATATGAATAAAAGTGATCTACTAATAAAATACAAAATGAAAAATTAATGCATAAAAAAGATATATAACTAAATAAAAAAATCCATACTCCATAAAATTTAAATGATTAATGAAAAAACAATACTAAGATACTAATGAATGAATATATCTTGAGCCCCAATAAAACAATTTTTTAGAAAATGAACAAGTTATTATTAACCAATATTCATCATATAATAAATATCAAATAAAAAAATTATAAGAATATATAGACCTTTAATCAGTCATTCTAACAAAATCTGTAGTTACAAGTAAAATATGTTTATATTTAGCTAAAATGATTTGGTTTGGTTTTACGGATTGGTTTAGTTTACCCTTTTAAATCAATCATAAATTTACAGATTGGTTCGGATTGATAATTTTTAAACCAAATTGTTTAAAAAAATCATATTTTAATTTAGTTTGATTCGATTACAGATTGGTTTGGTTTGGCCAGACTAGTTTTTTTTCCCACCTGTAGGCACGACAATAACCATGCCCCAATGCTTTGTTTTAGCATCAAACTAATTAAGTAAGAAATTTCAGTCAAAATGCAACATGTAGTGAATTAAAAATCTATGACTAAAAGAAGATGGCATGTTTAAAGAATAAAGATGCATGGGTGAATCATTGATACTATTATTATTATTAAAATAATATTTTAGCAAATATTATCAAAATATCAAGTAATATTTTAATATAGAAGTAGAGTTATCTGAAAATTATTTATTGTCACTATTATTTATTGAAATACCATTAATACATGTAAATCATTCCTTTAAACACTGTTTATACCAATGAATTTGTTTCCTTCTTTCTTTTTCTTTTTCTTTTTTTTGCTTGTATAAGTAATAAGCTCTCTATCTATCTACAATATATACATATATGAGTTTTGAAGGCATTTTGCGATTTTCTTTTATTACTATATTATATATTAGAAAGGAAGGAAATCGAATATGATGAATCTTCGTCACATTGCATTCATATGCATTTCTATATAGGGTCATATGGGGAAGTAATGTTTGCAAGGAAAGAAAGCCTCCAAAATACAAACCCCCAGCTGTCGCTCCTGGCAAATACGAAGTCCACCTTCTTCCAAAAAAAAAAAGCGTATCTTTTTTACCACTCGAACATAGAAGGACAAAATTGATAGTGGGTCGGACGTTCAAATAAGCCCTAAATAAATAGGAAAAAAAGAAGAAGAAAGAAATCGATTTGTTTGTTGGCCATCCGATTTAGATTCATATGGGTTTTTAAATAACACCTCAGAAGAAATTAATTTTCTTTTCTTTTCTTTTTATAACATAATTATGTTGTAATAACATCAATTGATCATAGGGTTTTTCGTGTTTTATCAATTTAGTCCTTTACTTTTTCTGGAAGGTGCTTTTAATTAGCATATTAGCCCTTTTCAAAATGCACCGTGATACCTCCGTCCTCGTTTTCTAATTTAATTGCTATTTTTTCCGTGACAGTAAATGGATGGGATCATCCTCCTAAAAACACATTACTACACTTAATTTAATTGCCAACCCACTTTTACATTCAACTCATATCTTTTTTGACACCAAGAAAAGAAACTATAACATTACCCTATATTACAATAATAATTAAAAAAGAAAAAAACTGTATGACAAATCCAAGAAACCCTAATCCAAAATCAAAATCAAGTAGAAACTAATTAAGAAAAAAATCTAAATCCACATAGAAAAGCTCTCCCCAGCAAGTTGGCAATTAATATCATACAGTTTCAAAATTGTCTCTTAAATCACCTTATAGAAACTAGACGGCGAGTCCTTCAAGGTGGGCAAAAGGTCATTCCTCATGAATCACAAACAATCTTGAATTGGGATGGTAGTAAGGTGTAAACGTTTAATCAAATCTATTAGTAAATTGCTTCAATTTGGCTCGATATCTATTTAAACTTGACCGGATAACAGTTAATCAATCTTAATTTTAGCTATTCAAATAGTTTCCAGCAATTGGGAGTTTCATAGATTTGGCTCATTTAGCTTGGAAATATATTAAGCTTGAGTCAAGTGTAAATGCTTTTTGGGTACATATCAAGCTCACATATATAGAAATATTATTTTCCAACAAAAATCAAGATCACATGGATTTAATTTAATAGAGTCGAGTTAAAACTTATTAAAAGTTTTTTCAAGTCATCTAGCTAACTGAAAATTCTAAGTTTATTTAAGTTTGAATCAAGTTCAATCTTTGAAATTTTGTGTGGAGCTCGATCTACTATTATACTGTCTTCACCTGAGCTGTACATCTAGCTCTATACTGTTGAATTCATTATAAGTGTTAAAAATATAATTATCAATTTTATTTTTAATATATTTCTTTATGTTTATAAATTTGCTTCATAATGAAGCGCGGTAGAAATTCAATTACAGAGTCAAACTATTGCCTCGCAGAAAATTCTAGCAGCAGACAGCTAGGTAGTTAGAGCATTGTGAGCTGTCAATTAGTTGTCAAATGTTAGCTTCATTGAGACGCATTTTTCAACTGCCTGAGTTTTTAACCGCCCATGTTTTGTATAAAAGGAAATTATGTGTCTTCCATTTATATGTATGATTTTTACAAAATGAAATTATAAGTTGATTTGCAAGAGATTCTTTTTTTTTGGCCGAAAATTTCGAAGAGATTCTCTACACCATTTTTCATTCATGTTATAAATTATTTTTGCACCCAACAATAAGTTGATCAGTCACAAACAATTCAACTAGCTTAGTGCTTTTTAACAAAATTTAGGAGTCAAGTGCACCTTAAGGAAAATGTTTGAGAGTAAATTGACAAAAGAAATTAGCTTTAAAATTTGCATGGACCCTTTTTTTTTTTTTTTATACATATATATTACATACACTCCAATATTCTACACTGAGCCAGAAATTTGAAAGCTAAAGGATAAACAAGGTAAATGGATTTTAATGATCCATAATCTAGTCACGTTATTTATTTTTTTCAAACAATTAAAGCAATAAAGCAAACTCACATTCAGAAGCAATAATCTTTCTCAGTTGTCCCTTTACAAGATTGTAGGTTTTGGGAGCAGTTGGATCATATTTTGTGGGTTTGTTTGGATCATCGAATTTTTATGTGTATTGTATCTACGTTAGATTAATATCTGTGACTTATCAGTATCATATTAGTATGATATCTGTTGGGTTTGTTTATGTATAAAACTATCGGATTTTCATTGATATCAGTTTCTTGAAAATATATTTATAACAATAATATGATGCTAGAATGACTAAAAGATTATGAAACAAACAATAATCTTTCTATTATGTCAAACCCATTTAGCTTACTTTTAGTCACATAAGGCAAACTCGTAAAAAATTAAAAGGAAAGAAAAAAAGAAAGAAAGAAATTAGAAATTGTACACATAAACAAAATAGCATTTAAGGGTAAGTACAAATAAAGAATCAACATTTTAAGTGATTAACAAAATAGAATAGTGTTCTTAACATTTAAAATAATTAAGAAAAATCAACATTTTAAATGGTTGACTAACGAATAAAAAAAAAAAGCAATCGATTATTTGCACTACTTTATATAAATTGATTCCCTTTTTTTTTTAACATTAAAAATGTTAATATCTTATTTGAACCAGTTTGCATATCATTCTTTTTATCTACTTAAAATATTAATACTCTATTTGAACTTACTCAAATATTGATTTTTGTTGGTGTAATATATGTGAAAGAAATTTAAAGCATATACTGCTTTCTTTTGAAATGAGAGTTTAAATGGATAAAATTTTCAATGGGAACTAAACGTCAGGTCATAAGCTCAAAAATAGGAAATAAAAGGATATGACTTAGCTCCAAATATTAATTAGTTGCAAATAGAAACTTGCCTTAGCGAACTATTTTCCTAATGGTAGTGTTGGTCTAACTACTAATTGACTAAGTGAGTTTTTGTTCCAAATGAACTAGGATTTTCATAGGATTTAGAAAAATATGGTTCCATTTGATATAATTCAATGATGAACCAAATGTGA
The DNA here is from genome assembly GCA_024138025.1 of Combretum micranthum. Classification (NCBI taxonomy): domain Eukaryota; kingdom Viridiplantae; phylum Streptophyta; class Magnoliopsida; order Myrtales; family Combretaceae; genus Combretum; species Combretum micranthum. The sequence continues at coordinate 135,238 of JAMXBD010002782.1, read as the reverse complement.
ATTGTATTACAAGGTTTTATTTCCAAACTCCTCCTGAATTGATATGCTTTAGAGGGTTCGTGTTGAATGAATTATTTAAAAATGGTTCGTGTCAATTCAAACTACAATTGCTTTATTTTCCTTTTTCTTTCAATTTTTCCTTTTTACATCTTGTTTGTCCTTTTTATTTTGATATATCTTATCTTTATTCATATTTGACTTGAATTTGTTGTGTACCAAACGTTTTTAGATTTAAAAGAATAATTTAAATTCAATAGAAATCAAGCAAAGTATAGACAATACTCAAAATAATGGTATAGAAAGTGAAATAATAATGAATTCACGTCATAAGATATAATTTTTCAAGGCATCAAAATAAAGCATTTTAATGTCATGTTTGGTGCAAGGGAATGGACTCAAAATAGAATCACAATTCCAGGTTTCATTCTATTTCTTATGTTTGGATGCACTTTTAGAAGCGGAAATCAACAATTCTGGTTTAAAAGGAAACTTGATTACGCTTTCTCAAATGCAGAATTTATCCTATTACATATTTATAATTTGTATTTATTGCTAAGAATATTTCTAACAAATACGCTTTTGTAGTCATCCTATTCCATTCTATTCCTCATTCACTTCCAAACAAAAATTCATTCCCAAAGTCATTTCATCTCATTTCAATCAATTCTATTCCAAATAATTTCACTCTAAATCATTCTTGTATATTAGATGTAACGTGTGAATCAATGTGATATGCCTGAAACCAACCACTTTTTATAAATCAATGTGATATTCTTTAAAGCTGTTGCATAAACAAGAACAAACTTACAAAACTATTTTAAAATGGATTATGGACCTTTTAGGCTTTCATTGCTATATCATCAAGATAGTTTATGTCCTTTTTTTTTTTTTTTTTGCCAAAGTTTATGTTGATTTATGGAGATATGCAACTCCATTCTTTTAAGTATTATTGCACTTCATTACGACCAACCATGATTTTCTCTCTAATATAGCATTGAAAGCTTATTATAATTTGTTTATTTAGCACATTCTTGCCCTTTATCACGCTTGCATGAAAGGGATTATTGTTTTCATCGATACCAATGGAAAATGTTTTTCAAGATTTTACATGCTAAACTTCTAAGTTCATCTCTTATAATGCCCTTCCATTGTGCATTGGAAATATTATGTCGGTGAATACGAAAAATTATCAAGTGTCAAAGGTAGTCATTTAAAATATTTTAATATATTAATTAGAGTATTTCTTGAGTAAAAACTGGAGGATGGCAGGATCTGGTTGATGAAGTGGAATATGTGTCAAAACCATACCCTATCACGAATAAAAGGTATTTGGATTGATTGAAATGGACTTCTAATATGACGAATATTGTCAAGTCCAGCTGGAGAGCTTAATATGAACATGTTAGAGGGTCAATGATTAATGGATAAACAAGATTGAATCAGGGTTATATCGCAGTTGAACTAATCCATTACCAAGGAGAAGTCAGGTTGGTCAACTAGGGTTTGATAATATTGATTTGACCAAATAAGAATATAAACATTCCATAGTAGAAATTGAAGTTAATATATCTTGCTTAACCTCTTGTTATTACTTTTTGTCAAGTTATTTTCTTCGTTAAGGTACCAGGAGGTATAACTTTTTTAAATAAAGTTTATTTTGTATTCACCAATAAAACAAAGAGAGTTATAAAAACTTTGCAAGCCTTGATGAAAAATAATTATTAGGTATGATTGAGAGAATCCTACATTCATGTTACCCTTCATCAAACCTACTATATTGGAGGGCATTATAATAAGATTTGGCTGAAATTCGTAATAACTTGTTGAATATGAATTGTAGGGAAAATTCTACTGTTAGTATGTATGAATAAAATCAAAGAAAAGTTATTAACTTTCAAGCAAGGGGTGAGGATAGATAACAAAAAAATCTCCACAATCATGTTACCCTTCATTAAACTTGCATGTCCTTTCTTTAATTTTTTTTAATTAAATCTACATTCTCCTAAAGAAAGAAACTTTTTATTATCTAATTTTGGTTTATAAAACATTAATTTTTTATGCCAATCATTTTATAGGTGAATCTAGAAAATCAAAATACTAAAAGGTGAAAATTGTTGCCTACCAAACCATAACATATGATATATGATATAATTTTCCAAAATCATAATAAAAGAGATTGCATTTCTAAGTCTTTTAAGAGTCATGTATATCTAATTTTTATTATAATATATATATATTTAAAGGTTATATTGATGCAATATGTTTTGTTGTTTTCCTTATATTTCACTGAAATGGTAAAATCTCAGAATAAATCATATAAATTTGTTATTGAGGAACAACCAAGACCAATTATTTCCACTTATGATACTGTGCCGTTTAAAAACCCCAAAGAGAGAAAAGGTATGTCGTGTGGTACATTCTTAACCTTATTTTAATTTTAAAAAAAAAATTGTATTAGTTTATCTCTCTCTCTCTCTCACACACACACACATATATCCTCCCTATGTTTTACCTTATTTTAATAATAATATGCATAACCTCTGCGCAGGGATTTATTTATCATTCCCTTAGTTTCGTCAATATGTTTTCCTTATGAGGTTACAAGATAAGATTTATAAGAAAAATGAAATGATAAAATTATGATGAAACGTAAGAAGGAATACTGCTTCATTGTAATTAGGGGAAACAAAATCCGTCATGAGAAAAGATACAAAATCGTTATTAAACCTCCTGGTTCCCTTAATATGAGAAATTATATGAAAAACAAGTAAAGAAAGCATGATATATTTATATGCCTTTTTTTCTTGTTATATTTATCCTGCAAACGAAAATTTTTAACTTTTTTTCTTATCTAATTCTAAACTATATGATGCACTAAATTTTTCACTTTTATGACTTTTTAGGTGACTATCGGAATAAAAGAACTATATCCATTGCCTATTACTATTAATGTTTGGTACATATAGATCATTTGAAATAGAATGGATTGGAATCAATGGAATGAGATTTATAAAAAATATCCTTAATAACAAATGAGATAATAATTTCATATAAATAAAAAGATAATTAAATCAAGTATCATTGATGCAAGATGGAAAGGAATTGCAATTCTGCTTCTTGAAGGAAGAATTGAATTCTCCCTTCTCAAAGGTGGGATTGAATTTTCCCTTGAAGCTGGGATTGTCTGTTTTTTGATTTTGATTTCTAATAAGGCTTCCAAATATGGAGAAAGGAAATGAAACTCAGAATCACGATTCTATTCTAGTCCATTCCTTTATACTAAACATATCATGTCTCTCAAGAGTCACATATAAGTTATGGGTAATATTACCAATGATACTTGAACTTTGATAAAATATGCAATTAGATATTTAAATTTTAATATTAATTAATTTAATATCTAAAAGAACTTTTTATGCACGATAATATTACCTCATTTAATTTTTTTTAAGTACCAAATTGATCAATTTTAAAGTTGTTTATGTACTAAATTGATCAATTTCAAAGTTCGAGTATTAAATGAATTAATTTCAAAGTTTAGGTAATTAATTGCATATTTTGTCAAAGTCCAAGTATCATTTACCATATTATCCTTATAATTTATGTTTTTCTCTAAAAAAAAAAAACTTATTATTTCGGTGATGAAAACACATATAGTGCAATATGATGTACTCTTTGTGTCTTTCCTCTTTTGGCCAAGTGGAATATTTTATAGCGGAAAAAAAAAAATCTTTGAATAAACAATAGGGACATCTGACCGGCTAATCCAACACCAGAGACGAAAGTGTAAATTCAATGAAACTTCAAAGAGAAAATTTACCGGTGTGTCAGCACGTTATATATTTTAAAGGTTGGTGAATAAATATTAATATTGTTTTAATAAATAATAATTGTTATGAATGTTTTTTAAGAAACTTTTAAATTTGTATAGATCTCTAACTTTAAGATGTTTGTATTTCCCTCTTCTAACAAATATATATAGCACTTATTTTGTGAATTAGCTACCTTTATCAATATTGAATCTAACATGGACAATAGAACAAAATGATAAAATAAATGTCAGATCATATTTTTTAGAATAACATGACAAATGATCCATTTTACAAATGATTTATTGGTCTAAGGACTCCTCGACAAATTACAACCGAAAAATATATACTTTTCTTATTATAATTTATGGTGTTGACAAGGAAATTTTTGTTTTTTTCTATTTTTTCCTTTCATTTTATTATTATTATTATTATTATTATTTATTATTATCTTTGTTTGTTACGACACATGATGGTGATTAGCCATGAATTATTTTACAGTATCTTTTGTCAGAATTTGATAAAAAAAATATTTTTTCAGAAAGCTCTGTCTGTTCTTTTATTATCTTTAGCTCTTTGAAGTAAGCTTTAAGACATGTTGTAGAAAAAACTGAATGAAATTGCTCAAATCACTCAAACGTTTGACTAAAGATAAATGATTTTTTTATTATTATTTTTGTAGAAGGACTCTGATCTATATCGTTTTGCATGTGCCTGCAATGGTTTAATCTATTCTGGCTAATTGCTTTTCTTTGTAGAGTAAATTTTGATTCTTATGTGCTATGCTTGAAATAGCCATAAATTTTTCAAATCATATTTTATAAATTTGTTAATGAACTTACGCATGATTATGAAGCATGATGAATATGATTTATGCTAATGTGTGTGTTTGTATTAATGAATTTGAATATTAGTATAAGTGTCATTAATATTTATGTGGTGCTTGTATTGATGTAAGTGTTATGAAGTATGTTTAAATTTGTTTAAGACAAGTTAATTATATTTAATGTGTATTCTTAAACATAGCAGAAAATTTTGATTGAAATAAGCCCAAAAACATTGATTTTAGGCCAAAAATCAAGCCCAAACCCATGCCAAATAAAGCCCATACTTAGGCAGCCCTTAAAGTCAAATTTTGGATAAATAAAAGCCTTGTTTTTTTATCAAAAAGACACTTTCCAAGACAGACCAAAATTTTATACGAATTTCCTCTTTCTTTTTTTCAAACTTTGCTCCTTTGTCTCCCTATATGTTGCACCCCATCACCTTAGCTAGAACAAGAGTTGGAGTCTAGTGTCTTCCAAGAAGTTAAAACTTCTTAAGGTAAGTTTATATTTGTTTGAAAACTTATTTTCTTGTTTAAATTTCTCTAGACATGTGAATTTCATGTTATTATGGATATACATGTTAAAATGAGTATTGATGATATACAAGTGTTAGTGGTGTATTGAGTGCATATTTTGATGATATAGGAGTTGTTGGTAAGTGCTAAATAGGTAACAAGTAGTGTTGGAGTGCATGAAGTTAGAAATTAATAAGGTTAGGATGACTTAGAGAAGAGTAGATTAGCTTAAGAAGGGCTAGATGACGATTTGTGTTTGAAATGGTAAATATGAGCATTTGATGAAGTTAAAGTGTAGATTTTGTGTGTTAAAAGAAGTTAGAATGCATATAGATGAAGGTTTGGTATTTGGAATGCGTTGAGAAGAAGTTTGTAAATGAAGACTTAAGTTAAAGTTGTGTTCTGAGTAGGGGACATTTGTGATTTTTTTGAAAAATCTATGCTGCAATGTATGCTGTCCCAACGCCGGTAGCGTAGGGGTCAATACTGTCGGCGTACACGGCAACACTACTGGTGTTGGGATATCCACGGGCGTGAACCATCCTCGTGGAACTTTCGAAAATTTTGAAAAATTAGAGTTGCAGTCTACACCTACTCAACGCCGCCGGTAGACCACAACACTACCGGCCTTTGGTTGAATGCTACTAGTGAGGGTAGGCGTAGAGTTTTTAAGGCAGACTACACCGCCCTTGAAGGCTAGCGTGTTCTCTGTAGTTTCCATTTTCAAAAACTCTTTCAAGAACTTTTCAAAGCTTGATATATAATCTTTTGAGTATTTGTTGATCATGTATGATGTTGTATGATGTATAAATACTATGTTACGACCTTATATTGAATTTATTTAAATTTATTTGAATGTTTTGCTTAAATTTAATTATATTTATGTATCAATTAAAATTAGAATGTTGATTTGAGATGATTCTTCTTGGAATAGTGTTAAATTCTCGCTTAGCTACTCCTATAAATTCCCGATTTGATTCAGGTACGCAGTAACATGCTCGATTCCTTGCATATGGTAGATATACTATAAATTTACCCTAATTTAAGAAAATCTTAAGGATTATTTGTATGATTGTCTTTTATGCCTTTGAATCCAGTTCAGGGAGCGGTACCCTACTTAGATTGGGAACATGGTAGTTTAGGCGCTTAGACCACTTATGTCATAATGCAATGACTTTCGCAAGTTGTTCAGCGGGTAGTTGATAGGGTATTTGGTATCGATATAACATTTGCTTATTCTTAGGGAGATATAATATGATTTAATTTAATTTAATTTTTTATGGGAACATTTGAATTAGATGATATTATGGATTAAGTTAAGTAAAGTTGTGAAACGGCTAAAAACCCTAGAGGAAGCTACTTAATTATTGGATAGATTTATTTAGGGGATATAAGCATCCGAGCTATTTATATCAACCCCCTAAGCGTTGAAATTGTTACTCAGGTTCCCCAGATACCCCTGTTGTTCGGAGTTTGAATACTCCCTGTTGTTTGATTAATTAAAGATTATCTAATAACTTAATGATTGTGGCATTTGCATGTAGTCTAAGTTTGTATGACATTAAGCTTGTGTTTTAGTTACTTGCGTACTGGGCCTTTCGCTCATATTTTATTAATTGCAGGTGATGATGACTCAGATGAGTTTTATGTGAGAATGAGATATGGTACGGACTTTGAGGATTTTCTAGATGACCTTAAGGACTAAATATGACCATGGACTAGGATGAATTCCTATTTTGTAATAGACTAGTTATGGAATCTTTTGATGTTATAGGTTGAATTACCTTTTGTGGCTTTTGTATAAGGCTTGTAAGAAGCCTTTGTTTGTAATATCTAAACTTAGCTATATGTATATCTTGAACTTATTTCTCTTGTAATATATGATGAATGTGATGTTGTGTCGTTATTACAAGTTTTAAAAATCAATAGTTTTCAAATTATTAGTTGAGTATTGAGGATTTAGGCAAATAATACTTCAAACACTTCTTCTAGGACAACCTTACATATAATTCTGCAGATTATATATGATTGGGGAGCTGTTATCACCTGTTTTTATTATATGGGTGATAGTGGGTCCTTACAATGCTTATAATGTGTCGTGAGTGGTGACAAGATTAAGTTCAGTTTAATAACCAATAAATATATATGTGTGTGTATATATATATAATATGTTGAGTCAGTTTATGGACATTCAGATTAGGAAAAAACTAACTATAAAATGGATTACATGCTATATTTATATAAAAATATAATGTGGCATAGTTTTTAATATGATCCACGTCAGATTCAATATCCATATAGACAGTCAATTTACAAAAATAAGCAAGGCACACATTTGTTTAAGGAGGCTAAATACGGACTGTTCTAAAAATTAGAGTCTGTACAATATTAATTTGTTTTTAGGGGTTTGTATAATTCATCCTTTAACAAATTATCATAAAAAGTAGATAGCTTTTGAAACCTACTCACGTGTAAATTTTACTTATACCTAGACTATTCCTTTTCCACATAATGATATGAGGAACACGCTAAGATAAAAAAGAGGGTAATTATATTATACTTTTTAACCTTATAGTTTCTATTTAAATTTTAATATTAATCAACTTAATTAAAGTAGAAGTTTTGTTAACTTTGATAAGTTTTCATTAATTATTGACATAGTGTAACTAAAATTGGTGGATAATATATAATTTTAATATTACAAAAGTTTCCCCTTTCCCTCTTTCTTTGACATTGATAAATTTAATATACTTGAAAGAACTTTTCTTGCAAGCTAATATTTTAGGTACTAAATTGATCAATTTCAAAGTTTTTTTAGGTATTAAATTGATTAATTTTAAAGTTAAGGTATCTAATTATATATTTAACTAATATTATCCTTTTTTTTTCCTAATGCGAAACTATTGAAGAAAAATTATTCCCATTTTAGAAGCAATGGTAAAATGCTAACCTAAACCCATAGGAAAAAGGAGAATAAAATATTCAACCATTATACAATCTATTGCCTTTGTGTAAATTTGTAGTGAGAAATCCACTTCTAACGGGAATATAAAATATGGTTCAAAACCTTCATTATGAGCAAGATTTGATAAGGCATTATTCTAAATCTTTTTAATCTAATTTTAAATAGAAGATAAAAAAATGTAATTAATAAATTGCATGTAAATTGATAATACTTTTTAAATACACATTTTTAAAAAAAGATAAAAAAAGTTGTTGAGTTATATTATGTTAATATATATATATATATATTTATAATATAAGGAAAAATTCTTGTTTTAAAGTGTTTTACTTTTAGATCTTTAAATAATTTTTTTCTTTTTTCTTCTTCCAACTCAGTTCATCTTTAGACACAACATAATTTTCCATTTGATTTGGATTCTTCTCACTAAATTGTTTAAATAAATTAATATAAAATTAAAAAAATAATTTTTAAGTTCAGTTAGATTTTTCCCTACGCCCACTAGAAAAATAATGAGAATTAAAAATAAGAGAGAAGAATGAAGCCATGCAGACGAGCAAGCACATTAGATTAGAGTAGTAAACCACCTGCTCCTCAGTCCTGATTCTTAGCAGCAGCTAGCAACCAGACAGTAGTAACCCACCTTGTCCTCAGTTCTCATTCTCAGCAGCAACCAGACAATAGTAAACCACCTAGTCCTCAGTCCTCACTATCAGCAACCAGACACTTGTAAAATACCCAGTCCTCCATCCTCACTCTCAGAAAAATGGAAGATGAACATAAGGATAAAAAGGTAAGTGGCAAAGACTTGCAATTTTTATTCAAATTCTTCTTTTCTATTTTTGTTAAAAATAAAATTTACACATATTTTATGCATTTTTTTTAACTTTTTTCATTAAACTGATAGTTAGATTTCGGCTAATATAGTTGCTATAATTGAAAGATAAAAACTTTATTCGTTTAGTCTTTTATAAAAAAATAGCGAGCATCATTAATCATTTCTTAAAAGAATCATTTAATTACATTAAGCTAATGAAATTTTTCCCTGTGTAATTATTAGTAAGATTTTTCTACTTATACAAAATACAACATAATTATACAACAATAAAAATACATTTATATACAACAAGAGTATTTTACGTGTGTTTTTGTTATATATATATATATCATCTTTTCCATTTAAATAAGTAAAAATAAGACAATAAGAGTGAAGCCATGGAGATTTTGCAGACCGTATGAACAAGAATAATAGTAAACCTAGTCCTAACTCCTCAGCAACCACCATTACCGAGCTAGCAAAACCCTTTCTCAACATCGGCATACATTACCGAGAATAGTAAACCCACTACTCAACATCCATTACCAATAAGACATACTATACAAGCTTAAGACCACTACCGTGAACCATGAAGCTCGTCGAGACTACTTGAGTGAGCTCACACCACCACCTACAATGAAAGACCTAAAGGAATTTCTATAGACAATTGTGGCGATAAATCAAGTTATATTTCTAGAGCAGATTGAAGCAAGTATCTTATAGCTTGTTTTAGTTTAAGAGACGAGGAACATATGAGGGATAATGTTGTTTACAGGGTTGAAAATAAAAAAATGAAGGACATAATAATTTGTCATCAAGTGAAGATAGACTTGTTGGAATATGCATGCCAACAATATATAGTTTCGAAGTAAGAAATGGAGAATACTATAATGGGTCAAAAAGCACAGATAGACACATTAGAGAGTGCATGCGGGGAGTATATAGTTCAAAAGCAATGAATGGAGAATACTATAACGTGTCAAAAAGCAGAGATACATTCAGTGCATGAGCATATGATAAAGAATACGAAAGCTGTATGGGAAGAAAGGATAAAAATGGAATATAAACATCAAGGATGGAAAGTTGAGTGGTAAAGACCATTCATTGCGGAGCATATGATAAAGATTGCAAAAGCTGCACTGGAAGAAAAGAAAAAAATGAAATATAAATATCAAAGATGAAAGTTGAGTGGTAAAGACTTGTAATTTTTATTAAAACATTTTTCTTTTCTATTTTTGTTAAAAACAAAATTTACACATATTTTGTGCATTAATTTTACTTTTCCCTTAAACTTATAGTTAGATTTCTATTAATATATTTGCTACAAAAAATGGTTAAAACTTCACTCTTTTAGCCTCTTATAAAAATAGCAAGATCATTAATCATTTCTTAAAATATTTATATAACTACATTAAGCTATAGAATTTATTCCATGTGTAATTATTAATAAGATTTTTCTACTTATATAAAATGCAATATAATTATAATAACAAAGAACATTTTTTGTATAGACAAATTAAAAAAGAAAGAATATTTTATATGACTTTTTATTCTTTTTATATCTCCATTCAAATAAGTAAAAATAAGACAAAAGGAACAAAGCCATGCAAACTTTTAAGACTATATGAAAAAAGGCATTAGTAAACTAGCCCTCACTCCTCAACAACCACCATTATTGAGCTAATGAAATCCTTTCTCCACATTGGCACCCTTTACCAAGGCAAGTGAACCTACTACTTAGCAACCATCACCAATAAGACATGCTACACAAGCTCAAGACCACCATCGTAAACTATCAAGCTTGCGGAGACTACTTGAACAATGTCACACCACCACCTAATACGAAGCACCTAAAGAAATTTATATACACAACTACGGTGACAAATGAAGTTATATTTCCATAACGGTTTAAGGAAAATATCTTATAACTTGTTTTAGTTAAAGGGAGAATGCTATTTGTAGGGTTCAAAAAATGAAGAACGTGATAATGTATCAAAAAGTGAAGATAGAGCACTAGAAGGTGCATGTCATGAGTAAATAGTTCAAAAGTAATAAATGGAGAATACTATAATGGTTCTAAAAGTGAAGATAGATGTGTTGGAGAGTGCATGCCAAGAGCATATAGTTAAAAGTAAGGAATTGAGAACATTCACGGCAAGAGTAAATGATAAAATTGCAAAAGTTGCACGAGAAGAAAAGATAAAAATGGAAATTGAACATTAAGGATAGAAAGCTGAGTGGTAAATACTTGAAGCTAAACTTAGAGAAAGGATTAGGCAACTGAAGTATGAGCTTAGTAGGAAAGAGAGTAGCTGGTAAATTGTAGTTTCTCAGCAGCGTGCAATTCTACAACAGTAGCTTGTAGGTCTACAACAACATGACATAGAGAAAATCGATGATTCCTTTTATTCCAAATATAGGGAAGTGATATCAAAATATCTTCATTACATTTTCAGTATTATGATAATAATTGTAGGGGCTTGACTTGGAGCAAATATCAAAGGGGCTAAAACAAAAAGCTAACGTTTGGCTATATTTGTTTTGGATTATATTCTGATTATCGAAAAGATTATAGTTTTTTTTTTTTTTTTTTTGCATTTTGATTTCATCGTGGATGCTATAAAAGATAAGGAATTTGACACATTCTCTACAACCATGCATTGTTGTAGCAAACCTATTTATATTGTATTTAAACACAACAGGGCTCACATTTACTTTTATATACTATACTAAAGTTGGTCCATGGATAGTTTTAGTCAATTTTACTGCTTTGGCCTTAGCATCTTGTGCTTTCTAGGACTAACCATTTGGCATTACAAAGTTAACATTAGGAGTAGTGGTTAGTAATGCTTTTGTGATTTCTTATAAAAGAGAATCTTAGAAGGAGTAACCATTTTAGTGATTAACTTTATCTATGCACGTTGTTACATAGTGCTGGTTATTTTCAAGGAGGATTTAAAGAATATGTAAAATGAGGGTGATCATTAGTATAGTGCGGTTGATGCTAGCTAGAAGAAATGGACTATCGTGCTTCATAACTAGGTTTATCTCTAGTAGCATGTACATATTAGATGAGCTACATGAATGTCATGAGAAGTACTTATAATTACATAAATGTGTTGACATTAAAGATGAGTGTGTCGAAAATTGTTATGGTAACTACTGATGGTAGTTTTTTGAAACATGCTCTCCTTCATAGTTGGGAACCTTCAACTTGGATTTTTGGGATCTTTTCGGCAGAATCTAAAGTTATGCCTTTGGTTTAATTTCTTAAAGAAGTTTTTTTTTTTTCATCAAAGTTTCTCACAAAATACTTGTTGGTTCAATTGTCATTTTATCTACTTTATGCTGAAAGAGTATTGAAGTTTCTTGTGTGAATACTAAGATTTGGCTTATGAAAATGACTTAATCTTGAGTTCAGGTGAAAATGGCCACTCGAAAGCTTAGAACAAAACCTTTCAACTAAATGCATTTTTAAGTGTCATATAAGCACCATGTGGCAATCGGCAATCAATTAAAAGAGTTAGTATTGAAGTTGCTTGTATAGATAATAAGGAAGATTTGACTTTTGAGATTGGCTTAATCTTGAGATTAGGTGAAAATAGAAACTCAAAGCTTGGAACAAAAACCCTTAACTAAAAGCATTTTTAAGTGTCATATAAACACCATGTAGCAATCAACAATCAATTAAAGGTGTTAGTTGAGGATATTTTAGTTGACCCTCTTTACATAACATTACTTCTTTTTTTTAATTACTCCAAAAGTTGATATCTTTCGACATAATTTACCCATTTCAGCTTCTAGCCTTTCTTATTGAGCTTTTTGTTTTTATGTTTATCTTCCATTTCTCTGTCTTTTTATTTCCCTATGTTGTGATTATATTCTTCACCATATCTTCCTGCAATTTTTTTTTTCATTTCTCTAATGTACACTCCGAAACGTCCATCTTTGTTTTTGAAAAATTAATTGTATTCTTCATTTAGCTTCTAGCCTATGCCATCCAACTTTTTGCATTTTTTGTTAATCTTCCATTTTTCCCTTTTCTCATAATGTAGTCTCCATATTTTTCACCGCGTCCTCCTGTAATATCTTTTTCTTTCGCCAATACACCCTCAAAAGCATCCATATTTGCTTTTTTATATCCAATCATATTCTCCATTTAGCGTTTACTCTTTTCTTTTATCTTCTATTTTTACCTTTTCTCCTAATATAGTCTCTCCATTTTCACCATCATATCCTCTTGTAAATTTTTTTTCTTTCTCCAATGCACCCTTTAAAGCATCCATCTTTGCTTGTTAACACCTAATCATATTCTCTACTTTAGCTTTTAATCTTTTTTATATTACATTTTTTTTTTATGTTCATCTTCCATTTTGCCTTTTCTCCTAGCTTAGTCTTTCCATTCTTCATCATATCCTCCCGCAATTTTTTTTCTTTCTCCAATGTACCTTCTAAAGCATTCATCTTTGCTTTTTACACCTATCGTATTTTTCACTTTAGCGTTTACTCTTTTCCATATAAAATTGTTTTTTTTTTTATGTTCATATTCCATTTTTTCCCTTTCTCCTAATGTAGTCTCCTTATTCTTTATCATGTCCTCTTGCAATTTTTTTTTCTTTCTCCAATGCACCTTCCAAAGCATCCATCTTTGTTTTTTTTTTTTTTTTCACACTTAATCATATTCTCCACTTTAGCTTTTACTTTTTCCATATAACATTTTGTTTTTAATGTTCATCTTCTATTTTCTTTTCTACCAACGTAGTCTCCCCATTCTTCACAATGTTCTCTTGCTATTTTTTTTCTTTCTCTAATACACCCTCTAAGACATCCATCTTTGCTTTTGACACCTAATTGTATTCTCAATTTTAGCTTCTAATCTTTGCCAATCTTCCATTTTTGCTTTTCTCCTAATATGGTCTCCGTATTCTTCACCATATCCTTCTACCATTTTGCTTCTTTCTCCAATGCACCATTTGAAAGCTTAAAGAATGTGTCAAATGAACTTGAAGAGGGATTTTCAAATGACCTGAGATGCGACATAGCAATGTCATACCCATGTCGATAATAGGAATTTGAATTTTTCTGTATAGAAAGTTACACGAGAAGTGATATAGTCGTGCTATCCTAGTGTTCTCTCAGCTCCCTGTTTTTGTAAAGAAGTTATATAAATTTGGAAAGTTTGTGATTTTACTTAAAGAGAAAGGCAATTTGAGATATTTTTGGAAAGACTAAAAGATACCAACTTCCATATTTATGAGGACTAAACACTTATCTAGCATGAAAATAATTTCTTAGACATTATTTGTCAAACAAAAAGTTGTGTACTTTCCTATTTCTCAGGCATCAACTTTCCAATTTTTAAAGATGGAAACCTCCTTTTTAAGGCCTTGAAGACCTCTATATAACGAAGAAGACCTTAAGGCAGCAAGTATCACAAATTGTACATGTCCCTCCATGTTATAGATTATGAGTCAAGTTTGTACTTCACTCTAGTTACAGGACATCTTTGTAATTGCGGTTTTATTGTCATAATTGATGTTTCCTAATACTATTTTAGCTATTATTTTTAGATTCATGGAAGAGTACTTCCCTTGTTCTAAATTTCTATGATCTCAAGTTTTCTATGTGATTTGTTCTTATTGTTTTGGATTAATAAATTGAATTCATGAATCTTATCGACACGTGTTAAGATGTGATTCTTTATGCCACAATTCAAAAAGACAACCTTCTTCACACAGTAAACTATCTCATTTAAAATCAATTTAGTATTAAAAATCAATTGGATTTATGGCATTCGCTCGACCATTAACATCATTATGTTGTTCCATTACATCTTGAAGATGAACACTTGGGCTTATTATGATCGTCTAAGAGAAAACATTATCATAGAATCTAGCTACATATAATACAAATCACCTCTCCAAACAACTCCCTTCACTGATAGATTGACACATTGCTTAAGCAAACCTAAATCAAAGCTACTCTATTTGCCAACTTCCCAACAAAAGAATTGGGGGGACAACTATTTATGAGCTTATTTAGGCAGGGCTCCTTGAGCCTGGCCTAAACCATGTGAACTATGGGTTGACCTAATGACCACACTATTCGCCATATTAATCACAGTTAGTGTGCTCATTTTTTAAGAATGATATGGTCGATCATTCCTATACCTATCAGTCGAACATTATGTTTAAACATGGTAACTATGTAGTGACAATATTACTTATCTCATGGTAAGGACATGCTCTATCTAATGCTACGTAGGAATTTTTTCGTGACATGTAGTTGAGGTATCCAAATCATCCCTTGTGGTCAAAGGTTCTTGAAGAGGAAGGGAATGCTATAGGGTTTTCAATAGATGCTAAGGTTAATGAAGTTGGTGAAAGTGAAGTATTGAGTTTTGTGTTGTCAAAGGTAGGAACTGGAAGTTTGGTTGATGGGCATGGTCTTAACAAAACAGTAGGCCTAACGAATACCATGAAGATGGTTTAATAAATAAAAGTAAAGGGTTGAGCAATCGCAAGTAATGAGAATGGCCTATACGTGACATATATCAATAGTATAGTAGTTAGTTGTTTATGTATTTTACACATAACTAATTAGGGTAATATAGCATACCTATTACATGATAGCATCCACAAAATATTCTATGGGGAGCAATTAGTTGCACTACACACATAGCATGTATTACACCCTATATATGTACTCAAGTGTGATACCCCCAAAAAAAAAAAAAAAAAAAAACAACAACAACAAAAAATACAAAAACATTGTGCTCTAAACTTGTTTCCGAGTTTGTCTTGCTGTATTTGGTTAGAATTTGTCCAATTGTATTCGACTAGTCTTTACATTTCATTGAACTTAGTATTTGAATTGTTGCTTCCATGTTACACTATGTTAGTAATTCTTTTCAATTTAACCTGCAATAAGAGGATCTCGAAGAAAGAACTTTGAATCCCTAATTAAAAAAAAAAAAAAAACTTTGATTTTGTGATTATAAGTGATTCTTGGGTGTTTCTCATGATTGTTAACAAAAATTATACATATCGAGCTCCAATTACACTTTATGAGTAGTGCATTGCTACGATTTTGAAAATTAAAGGTTAGGGCTTGATATCTCTGGAAAGTGGCAAAAATCAAAGATTTGTTGAATCCGATGATTAAGATGGAATATTTCTTGCATAAATAGACTCCATTCACTAAAGAAGCTTCAATTTGGTCAATTTTTACCAAAATCAAAATCAAATCCCTTAAGAGTAAAATCTGAGATGTGATTTGTTCCCTTAATTTTCTACTTGATTTGATTTAGAAAAATAATCTACTAGGACCATTTTTTGGTCTCAATTCAAATTAGGTAACATTGCAGCTATTGCGAAGAAGATGAAAGCTGACATAGTAGATCTTGCCATGTATCCTAAATGCATCTTGCTGCAAGGATTGAACCTATGACCTTTTGCATGTTAGTATAATTCTTTTCCAATAGGCTAGTATCCTGTGCTCCACAATCCTTGCAAACAAAATTTTTTAATGTTCTAGGCCTGAGTTCAACTAAATAAACTAGCTTATTATGTGCCATTCAATTAGGTTTGACTTAGTATATAACAAAATGAGAAATTACACCCGAAGATCCCAACATTTAGAAGTTAGTTTATTTAAGGTCCCAATATTTTGAGTAGTTAAAAAGGGATTCTAATGTTTAGGGGTAAGTTCATTTAAGATTCTAAAGTTTAAAGAAGTGGGTTAATTTGGGTTTCCAATGACACGTTTTGACAGGAGAAGAGTCTTATAACTTTTAATTAAATATTCTCTCTTATTGACACATGTCTTTGGGGACCCAAATTGACCCACTTCTTCAAATAGTAGGATTTTAAATAAGTTTATCCAAAACTTTGGGGCCTTAAATGAACTTACCTCCAAACGTTGCGACCTTCAGGTGTAATTCACCCTATAAAAAAATCTATACTATATTAAGCCCATATTATATAACTTTAGGCCTATAAAAATAATTTAAGCAACATTTAGCCTTTTGATATTTTGAAATTGTATATAATATTTATTTTTATAAAATATATTTTAAAACCTTAATGGATGAAAATGGTTGTCTATACTCCTCATAGAACATCATTAGCATGCGATAACTAAGTGCACAAAGAAAGCTAATTATTAAAATTTCTACTCCTAGGATTCTCTTCTATGGGCAAATTGCAACAACTAGTAATGTTAAAGAGTACATGATGTTGAGGTCGAAGTAATAAAAGTAACTAAAGCCACCCATTGACCAATGTTAGTATAATTGATGGAGGTAAAAGTGAGTCTCAATGAGTTAAAATATAATAAAATTAGCATTGCCAAGGCAATGCACAATTTTATTTTGAATATGTTAGAATCCTTATTGTGTGTAGCATCCTTTATTTAAATAGAATTATTAGAAAACTATACCCCATCCCAAAATTAGAATATAAAATATAAAAAATAATAAAACTAGTAAAGATAACCGTAATTAGAAGTACCTTTTTAGGAAACTGTTATGTTATTATAGAATTAAGATTCATACTAAATAGTTGACAAAATGTAATCACAGGTAAATTATATTGTTGAGACAAATTATTAAAGTATAGAATACACTTCAAATAACTATATCAAAAGTCAAAAGAAAATTGGATAGATATAGTAATTTCTTCATTTATCTATTTTTTTTTTATTTTTACAAAATCTGGATAGCAAGATAGAATTGTCAAAAGATTATTATGACTGATCAACATGGATGGGTAAGTATCTTAGTAATTTTCCACATTGTTTGTGTTTGTAAATAATGCACATTAGAATTGTAATATCAATTGATTATGTATATGGGAACATTAGGATATCATGCATGTGCTTGATGATCCGAATTGTTTGCGAAAATGCATTATAAATGAATATCATGTTATTGTTATGTATATAGAATGCTAGATTACTTGAAGTGTCTGAAAATATTAGGTGAACAACTGTAATAGCCATAAATTTCCCAAATCATATTTTATAAATATGTTAATGAATTTATACATGATCATGAAGCATGATGAATATGATTTATGCTAGTATATGTGTTTGTATTAGTGAATTTGAATATTAGTATAAGTGTCATTGATATTTATATGGTGCTTGTATTGATGTAAGTGTTTTGAAGTATGTAAAAATTTGTTTAAGACAGGTTAATTTTGCTTAATGTGTATTCTTACACATAGCAGAAAATTAGGATAGAAACAAGCCTCAAAAGCATTGATTTTAGGCTAAAAATCAAGCCCAAACCCATGCTAATTAAAGCCCATACTTAGGCAGCCCTTAAAGTTAAATTTTGGATAAGTATAAACCTTATTTTTGATTAAAAAAAAAACACTTTCCGAAACAGACCAAAATTTCATACGAATTTCCTCTTTATTTCTTTCAAACTTTGCTCCTTTGTCTCCCCATGTGTTGCACCCCATCACCTTAGCAAGAACAAGACTTGGAATCTAGTGTCTTCTAACAAGCTAAAGCTTCTTAAGGTAAGGTTATACTTGTTTGAAAACTTATTTTCTTGTTTAAATTTCTCTAGGCATATGAATTTCATGTTATTATGAATATAAATGTTAAAATGAGTATTGATGAAATACAAGTGTTAGTGGTGTATTGAGTGCATATTTTGATGATATAGGAGTTGTTGATAAGTGCTAAATAGGTAACAAGTAGTGCTGGAGTGCATGAAGTTAGAAATGAGTAAGGTTATGATGATTTAGAGAAGAGTAGATTGGCTTAAGGAGGGTTAGATAATGATTTGTGTTTGACATGGTAAATATGAGCATTTGATGAAGTTAAAGTGTAGATTTTGTGTGTTAAAAGAAGTTAAAATGCATATGGATGAAGGTTTGGTATTGGGAATGTGTTGAGAGGAAGTTTAGAAATAAAGACTTAAGTAAAAGTTGTGTTTTGAGTAAGGAAGGCCTGCAAATTTTTTTTTTTTTTCTAAAATCTGTGCTGTAGTGTACGTCGTCCAAACGCCATCGACGTAGGGGTCAATACTGCCGGCATACACGGCAACACTGTCAGTGTTGGGGGTATCCACAAGGGTACACCATAATCGTGGAACTCTCAGAAATTTTGGAAAATTAGAGTTCCAGTCTACACCGGCGCAACGCCGCTGGCATAGACCACAACACTTCCGGCATTTGGTTGAACGTTGCCAGCGATGGTAGGTGTAGAGTTTTCAGTGCAGACTGCATCGCCCCAACGCTGCTAGTGTTGAAGGCCGACGTGTCCCCTATAGTTTCCATTTTCAAAAACTCTCTCAAGAACTTTCCAAAGCTTGAAATATAATCTTTTGAGTATTTGTTGAGCATGTATGATGTTGTATGGTTTATAAATACTATTTTATGACCTTGTATTGAATTTATTTGAATTTCTTTGAGTGTTTTGCTTAAATTTAATTATGTTTATGTATGAATTAAAATTAAAATGTTGATTTGAGATGATTCTTCTTGGAACGGTGTTAGATTGTCGTTTGGTTACCCCTATTAATTCTCGATTTGATTCAGGTACGCAGTGACATGCTTGATTCCTGGCATAGGATAGATATACTTTAAATTTACCCTAATTTAAGAAAAACTTAAGGATTGTTTGTATAATTGACTTTTATGTCGTTGAATCCGGTTCGGGGAGCAGTACTCTGCTCAGATTGGGAGCATGGTAGTTTAGGCGCTTAGACCACTTATGTCATGATGCAATGACTTTCGTAAGTGGTTCAGTGGGTAGTTGATTGGGTATTTGGTATCGGTATAACATTTGCTTATTCTTAAGGAGATATAATATAATTTAATTCAATTGTTTATGAGAACATTTGAATTAGGTGATATTATGGATTAAGTTAAGTAAAGTTGTGAAACGACTAAAAACCCTAGAGGAAGCTACTCAATTGTTATTAGATAGATTTATTTAAGAGATATAAGTATCCGAGCTATTTATATCAACCCCATGAGCGTCGAGATCGTTACTTAGGTTCCCCAAATATCCCTATTGTTCGGAGTTTGAATACTCCCATGTTGTTTGATTAACTAACGATTATCTAATAACTTAATGATTGTGGCATTTGCATGTAGTCTAAGTTTGTATGCCATTAAGCTTGTCTTTTAGTTACTTGCGTACTGGGCCTTTAGCTCATATTTTATTAATTTTAGGTGATGATGACTCATATGAGTTTTATACGAGAACGAGATATGGTATGGATTTTGAGGACTTCCTAGATGACTTGGAGGATTAGAAGTTGGCCATGGATCTTGATGGACCTTCTTTTTGTAATAGATTAGCTTAATGTAGCTTGATTATATGCAGTAAATACTATAGTTTGCCTATCTTTTATGTCTTTTGTATAAGACTTGTTATTAACCTATGTTTGTAATGCCTATACTTAACTATGTATGTTTTAAGTTCATATCTTTTATGAAATATGATGATAAGGATGATATGTTTTCTTAAAAGATTATTAAAGTCGATAGTTTTCAAATTTGTTATTTAGAAGATTTAGACAAACAATTATTCCAACACTTCTTGGAAGACAACCTTACATATAATAATGCATATTATATGTGGTTGAGGATCCGTAATCACCTATTTTAACTATCGGGATGAAGTCGGGTCTTTACAACACCTTAAATAATGTGACTAATCATTATTAGATAAACAATTAATTGGTCATGCACTACATGATTGCATCCAAACAAATTTTATAGGCCACCATTGTTATGTAAGAAACTTCTTCTGGGTATGTAGTAAGACTAAATATCTCTGCACAATCATTGCCTCACCCTATGGAATTAGAGAATGTCGTCCAATATTGGAGGGACTAAGAAAATGGGAAAAATTATTCGTTGGTTTAAGATCCTAGGTGAAAATGAAATTATAGCAAGTATATATATATATATATATATTTGAAACAAACCAATTTGATTAGGGTACTCAACTTATTCATGTTTATATATATATATATATATAAATTTCACTAGTGCTTTGTAAGAAGTATTAACTTTAACAACTTGGTACTTTAATTACTATAGCACCGGTGACATAACTCTTTTCTCAAAATCCTTGTACTAGAGGGCGTAAATTCTTGCCCACCTGAATTCCGGATAATCGGGTATATTGTTGCATTCATATGTTTGAATTACTACATTTCATATGCATGTTTAAAAATGTGTTTGCTATTGTTTGATGTGTGGAATTGAGGGAATTACTCACTAAGCTGGATGTAGCTTACAGTCTTATATGTTTAATAATTTTTAGGGTTTTTATTCATAGTTTGTTTCATCGAGGACTTATCCATGGGTACGTTATAAGAGTTGATGCGGTAGCATGTCATCCAATAGGGTTAGATGAAGGAATTTAGTTAGTATTTATCTTAAGTTTGGATGGTTTTTACTATTTACTATTTGTAATTATATGTACTGTTTGTTTATTCACTCATTAAAATTTTAAATTTAGACCTTCATTGCCCTTTGAGTAACCTCATTGTAATAACATCTCATGTAGCGTGCTTGAAATCTTAGCATAGTGGAGAGGTTATGCTTTGACTTTTATATAGTACTTGGCACACTATTACAACTAGAGTACCTCTTAAGGCACGACAATAACCATAACCTAGTACTTTGTTTTAGCATCAAACTCGTTAATTAAGAAATTTTAGTCAAAATGCGACATGTAGTGAATTAAAAATCTATAGCTAAAAGAAGGTGAAATGTTTAGAGAATAAAGATTTATGGATGAATCATTGATACTATTATAATTATTAAAATAATATTTTAGCAAATATTATCAAAATATCAAGTAATATTTTAATACATAAGTAGAGTTATGTGAACATTATTTATTATCACTATTATTATTGAAATACCATTAATACATGCAAATCATTCCTTTAAACACTGTTCATACCAATGAATTTGTTATTTTATTTTTTTTACTTGTATAAGTACTAAGCTATCTATCTATCTATAATCTATATATATATAAATAAGTTTTGAAGACATTTTGCGACTTTTCTTTTTCTACTATATTAATTATTACGAAGGAAGGAAATCGAATATGATGAATCTTCATTACAATGCATTCATATGCATTTCTATATATAGGGTCATATGGGGAAGTAATGTTTGAAAAGAAAGAAAGCCTCCAAAATACCAACTCGTTACTGTCGCTCCTGGCAAATACGAAGTCCACCTTCTGCGCCCCAACTCTCCACCCGAAAAAAAAAAAAAAAAAAATCACCTATCCTTTGTACCACCCGAACATGGAAGGACAAATTTGAGAGTGGGTCCGACGTTCAAATATGCTTGGACAAAATCAGTAATTTATTGTCTTATTCGATGAAAATTCACTTATAAGCCTTAAATAAATAGAAAAAAAAAAAAGAAAGAAATCGATTTTGTTTTGGCCATCCGATTTAGATTCATATGGGTTTTTAAATAACACCTCAAAAGAAATTAATTTTCTTTTCTTTTCTTTTTATAACATTATTATGTTGTGATAACATTAATTGGTCATAGGGTTTTTCGTGTTTTATCAATTTAGTCCTGTACTTTTTCTGGAAGGTGCTCTTTAATTAGTATATTAGCCCTTTTCAAAAAGCACCGTGATACCTCCGTCCTCATTCTCCAACAAAATCTAACCTAAATTATTTTGCGATTTTTTCGGTGACACGTAAATGGATGGAATCAACCTCCTAAAAACACATTACTACACTAAATTTAATTGCCAACCCTCTTTTACATCTTCAACTCGTATATTTTTGACACCAAGAAAAGAAACTAAAACATCACCCAAAATTATAATAATAATTAAAAAAACTGTATGACAAATCCAAGAAACCCGAATCCAAAATCAAAATCAAGTAGCAACTAATATAAGGGAAAAAAAAATTTCTAAATCCTAAGAAAAGTTCTCCCCAGCAAGTTAGCAATTAATATCATACTGTTTCAAAATTGTCTCTTAAATCACCTTATAGAATCTAGATGGCGAGTCCTTCAAGGTGGGCAAAAGGTCATCCCTCATGAATCTCAAACAATCTTGAATTGGGATGGTAGTAAGGTGTAAACGTTTAATAAAATCTGTTAGTAAATTCCTTGAATTCAGCTCAATATTTATTTAAACTTGATCAGATAATAGTTAAATCAATCTTAAATTTAAGTTATCCAAATGGTTTCTAGGAATTGGGAGTTTCATAGAATTTGGCTCATTTAGCTTGGAAATATATAGTTAAGCGTGAGTCAAGTTTAAATGCTTTTTAGGTATATATCAAGCTCATATATAGAAATATTATTTTCCAACAAAAATCAAGGTCAAATGGATTTAATTTAATAGAATCGAGTATGAACTTATTAAGAGTTTTTTCAAGTCATTGAGTTAACTGAAAATTCTAAGTTTGGTTAAGTTTGAATCAAGTTCAAGCTTTAAAATTTTGAGCTGAGCTCGATCTTGACTTAGGATTATACTATCTTCGCCTAACCTATACATCTAGCTCTATTGAATTCATTATAAGTGTTAAAAATATAATTTGCAATTTTATTTTTAATATATTTCTTATTTTTAGAAATTTGCTTCATAACGAAGCAACATATGGTGCTTGAAATTCGATCACAAAGTCAGACTATTGCCTCCTAGAGAATTCTAGCAGCAGATAGTTAGGTAATTAGAGCATTATGAGCTGTTAATTCATTGAGAGGCATTTTTCAACCGCATGAGTTTTTAATCGCCCATGTTTTGTATAAAAGGACATTATGTGTCCTCCATTTATATGAATGGCTTTTACAAAATGAAATTATAAGTTGATTTCGAAGAGATTCTCTACACCATTTTTCATTCATGTTATAACTTATTTTTGCACCCAACAATAAGTTGATCAATCGCAAACTATTCAACTAGCTTGGTGCTTTTTAGCTAGCTCTACATTTGTTGAGTTGATTATAAGTTGATTAATCACAAACTATTCAACTAGCTTAGTGCTTTTGAACAATATGTAGGACTCAAGTTCACCTTAAAGAAAATGTTTGAGAGTAAACTGACAAAAGAAATTAGCTTTAAAATTTTCATGGACCTTTTTTTTTTATACATATATGTTACATACACTCTAATATTCTACACTGTGCCAGAAATTTGAAAGTTAAAGGATAAAAAAGGCAAATGGATTTTAATGATCCACAATCTAGTCACACGTTATTTGTTTTCAAACAATTAAAGCAATAAAGCAAACTCACATTCAGAAGCAATGATCTTTCTTAGTTGGCCCTTTGCAAGATTGTAGGTTATGGGAGTAGTTGGATCGTATTTTACCTGGGTTTGTTTGGATTATCAAATTTTTTTTCTGTATTGTATTTATATTAGATTAGCATCTGTAACTTATTAATATCATATCGATATCATATTTATATCATATCTGTTCGGTCTGTTTATGAGTAAAACTATCGGTTTTTCATTAGTATCAATTTCTTAATAAATATTTGTTTGGAAACGACAAAAATATGATGTCATAATGATTAAAAGATGATGAAACAAACATTAATCTTTCAATTATGTCAAACCCATTTACTTTACTTTCATATTGAGCAAACTCATTAAAAACTAAAAGGAAAAGAAAAAAAAAACAAAGAAATTAAAAATAGTACACATAAACAAAATAGCATTTAAGGGTAAGTACAAATAAAGCATCGGCATTTTAAGTTATTAACAAAATGGAATAACGTTCATAACACTTTAAATAGTTAAAAAAAATCAACATTTAAATGATTGACAAATGAATAAAAAGAAAAAAGGCTATCAATTATTTGCAATACTTATATAAATTGATCTTTTGTTTTAAACATTCAAAACGTTAATATCTTAGTTAAACCAGTTTGTATATCCTTCTTTTTGTCCACTTAAGATATTGGTACTCTATTTGAACTTATTCAAATGATGATATTTATTGGTGTAATTTATGTGAAAGAAATTTAAAGCATACATTTCTTTCTGTTGAAATGAGAATTTAAATGGAAAGAAATTTCGGTGGGAACTGAACGACAGGTCATAAGATAAAAAATACGAGGCAAAAGGATATTACTTAGTTCCAAATACTAATTATTTGCAAATAGAAACTTACCCTAGCGAACTATTTTCCTAATGGGTAGTGTTGGTCTAACTACTAATTGACTAAGTGAATTTTTGTTCCAGATGAACTTGGTTTTTCAAAGGATTTAGAAAAATATGGTTTTTGATATAATTCAATGATGAACCAAATGTGAATTGCATTACAGGGTTTTATTTCCGAACTCCTCCTGAATTGATATGCTTTAGAGGGTCCGTGTTGAATGAATTATTTAAAAATGGTTCATGTCAATTCAAACAACAATTGCTTTATTTTCCTTTTTTTTTTTTTTTAATTTTTCCTTTTTACATCTTGTTTGTCTTTTTATTTTGATATATCTTATCTTTATTCATATTTGAATTGAATTTATTGTGTACCAAACGTTTTTAGATTTAAAAGAATAATTTATATTCAATAGAAATCAAGTAAAGTATAAACAATACTACAAATAATAGTATAGAAAGTGAAATAATAAAGAATTCCAATCATAAGATATAATTTTTCAAGGCATCAAAATAAAGCATTTTAATTTCATGTTTAGTACATGGGAATGGACCAAAAATGGAATCACAATTCCAAGTTTGATTCTATTTCTTATGTTTGGGTGCACTTTCAAAAGCTGGAATCAACAATTCCGGTTTAAATTTAATTACACTTTCTCAAATATAGAATTTATCCTATTACATATTCATAATTTGTATTTATTGCTAAGAATATTTCTAACAAATACGCTTTTATAGTAATCCTATTCCATTCTATTCCACATTCACTTCCAAACAAAAATTCATTCCAAAAGTTATTCCATTCCATTTCAATCATTTCTATTCCAAATAATTTCATTCCAAATCATTCCTATATATTAGATGTGACATATGAATCAATGTGATATGCTTGAAAGCAACCACATTTTATAAATCAATGTGATATTCTTTAAAGCTGTTGCATAAACCGGAATAAACTTACAAAACTATTTAGAATGGATTATGGACCTTTTGGGCTTTCATTATGATATCATCAAGATAGTTTATGTTGATTTATGGAGGTATGCAACTCCATCCTTTTAAGTATTATTGCACTTCATTACGACCAACCATGACTTTCGCTCTGATATAGCATTGAAAGCTTATTATAATTTGTTTATATGCGCACTCTTGCCCTTTATCATGCTTGCATGAAAGGGATTATTGATTTATTTTCATCGATACCAATGGAAAACGTTTTTCAAGTTTTTACATGCTAAACTTCTAAGTTCATCTTTTATAATGCCCTTCCATTGTGCATTGGAAATATTATCTCGGTGAATAGAAAAATTATCAAGTGTCAAAGGTAGTCATTTAAAATATTTTAATATATTAATTAGAGTATGTCTTGAGTAAAAATTAGAGGATGGCTGAATTTGGTCGATGAAGTGGAATAGGTGTCAAAGACCATACCCTATCACGAATAAAAGGTATTTGGATTGATTGAAATGGACTCCTAATATGACGAATATTATTAAATCTGGCTGACGGCGAAGAGCTTAATCTGAACATGTTAGAAGGTCAATGATTAATGGGTAAAACCAGATTGAATTAGGGTTATATCGCGGTTGAACTAATCCATTGCCAAGGAGAAATTAGGTTGAGCTAGATTGGTCAACTCCGGTCGGACAATACTGATTTGACCAAATAAGAATATAAACATTCCATAGTAGAAATTGAAGTTAATATATCTTGCTTAACCTTTTGTTATTACTTTTTATCAAGTTATTTTCTTCATTAAGGTATCAGGAGGTTCAATTTTTTTTTTAAATAAACTTTATTTTGCATTCACCAGTAAAAACAAGGAGAGTTATAAAAACTTTGCAAGCCTCGATGAAAATAATTATTAGGTATGATTGAGAGAATCCTTCATTCATGTTACCCTTCATCAAACCTACTATATTAAAGGGCATTACATAAGATTTGGCTGAAATTCGTAATAACTTGTTGAGTATGTATTGTAAGAAAAATTCCACGGTAAGTATGTATGAATAAAATCAAAGAAAAGTTATCAACTTTCAAGTGAGGGGTGAAGATAGATAAAAAAATCTTCACAATCATGTTACCCTTCATTAAACTTACATGTCCTTTCTTTAATTTTTTTAATTAAATCCACATTCTCCTAAAGAGATAAATTTTTTATTATCGAATTTTGGTTTATAAAAATTAAATTTTTTATGCCAATCAATTTATAGGTGAATCTAGAAAATCTAAATACTAAAAAGTGAAAATTGGTGCCTACCAAACCATAACATATGATACATGATATAATTTTCCAAAATCATAATAAAAGAGATTGCATTTCTAGGTCTTTTAAGAGTCATATATCTAATTTATTATATAATATATATATATATATATATATTAAAGGTTATATGATGTAATCTGTTTTGTTGTTTTCCTTATATTTCACTGAAATGGTAAAATCTCAGAATAAACAATATAAATTTGTTATTGAGGAACAACCAAGACCAACCATTTCCACTTATGATACTGTGCCGTTTAAAAACCCAAAAGAGAGAAAAGGTATGTTAGATATTCAAGAAAAAAGGTATGTCGTGTGGTACATTCTTAACCTTATTTGAATTTAAAAAAAAAATTGTATTAGTTTATCATATATATATATATATATATATATATATACATACATATATCCTCCCTATGTTTTACCTTATTTTAATAATAATATGCGTAACCTCTGCGTAGGGATTTATTAATCATTCCCTTTATTATTATTTTTTTTTCTATTACGTCGAGTTTCGTCAATATGTTTTCCTGATAAGGTTACAAGATAAGATTTATAAAAAATGATATAATAAAATTATGATGAAACGTAATAAGGAATACTGCTTCATTGTAATTAGGGGAAACAAAATCCGTCATGAGAAAAGATACAAAATCGTTATTAAACCTCCTGGTTCCCTTAATATGATAAATTATATGAATAACAAGTAAAGAAAGTATGATATATTTATATGCCTTTTTTTCTCGTTATATTTATCCTGTGAAGGAAAATTTTTTTTTTATCTAATCTAATTCTAAACTATATGATGCACTAATTTTTTCCCTTTGATATCTTTTTAGGTGAAAATCGGTATAAAAGAACTATATCCATTGCCTATTACTATTATGTCACGTTTGGTATACATGAATTGTTCGGAATGAAATGAATTGGAATAGAATGGAATGAGAGGTGAAATGATAAATTCATTTATTTTTTTTTGGATACATCTTGGAATGGAATGAAATTGACATAGTATTTTTAAAAAATATCCTTAATAATTAATGTAAATAAAAAATAAGTAAGAGATAAAAAAGTAATTTAATGTTAATTATTTATGACGAAGGAACAAAGTCGAGATTCCGCCTTTTTAATGATGGAATCGAATTTTCCCTCACAGACAGAATCATTGCTTCCTAAGAATCGCGATTCCCGCTTTTAAAACACAACCACACTTAGGAATGAGAATAGAGCCCAGAATCGCAATTCCATTCCGGGTTCATTCCCGCATACCAAACTTGACATTAAGGTTTAGTATGTATGGATCGTTCGAAATAGAATGAATTGAAATCAATAGAACGGTATTGGTAAAAAATATCCTTAATAACAAATGAGATATTAATTTCATATAAATAAAAAGGTAATCAAATCAAGTATCATTGATGTAAGATGGAAATGAATTTAATTCTCCCTTCTCAAAGGTAGAATGGAATTTTCCTTGAAGCAGGGATCATCCATTTTGCGATTTTGACATGTAATAAGGCTTACAAATATGAGGAATGGAAATGAAACCCGGAATCGCGATTCCATTCAAGTCCATTTCTTTAGACCGAACATATCATGTCTCTCAAGAGTCACATATAACTTAGGGGTAATGTCACCAATGATACTTGAACTTTAATAAAATGTGCAATTAATATTTAAATTTTAAATTTGATTAATTTAATATCTAAAAGAATTTTTAATGCATGCTAATATTACCTCATTTAAGTTTTTTCAAGTACCAAATTTATTAATTTTAAAGTTGTTCAAATACTAAATTGATCAATTTTAAAGTTCAAATAGGATTAATTTCAAAATTTAGGTAATTAATTGCATGTTTCCTTAAATTCCAAGTACCATTTACCATATTATCTCTATAATTTATGTTTTTCTCTAAAAAAAAAAAAAAGAAACTTATTATTTCCGTCATGAAAACACATATAGTCCAATATGATGTACTCTCTGTCTCTTTCCTCTTTTGGCCAAGTGGAATATTTTATAGCGGGAAAAAAAAAATCTTTGAATAAACAACAGGGATTGCCGACCCGCTAATCCAAGACCAGAGCGAAAGTGTAAATTCAGTGAAACTTCAAAGAGAAAATTTACCGGTGTGTCAGCACGTTATATATTTTAAAGGTTGACGAATAAATAATAATTGTTCTGAATGTTTTTTAAAAACTTTTAAATTTGTATAGATCTCTAAATTTAAGATGTTTGTATTTACCTCTTCAAACAAATATATATCGCACTTATTTTGTGAATTAGCTACTTTTATCAATATTGAATCTAACATGGACAATAGAACAAAAAGATAAAATAAATGTCAGATCATATTTTTTATAATAACATGACAAATGATCCATTTTACGAATGATTTATTGATCTAAGGACTCCTTGACAAATTACAACCGATATATATATATACTTTTCTTATTATAATTTTTGGTGTTGACAAGGAAATTTTGGCTTTCTTTTTTTTTTTTTTCTATTTTTTCCTTTCATTTTATTATTATTATTATTATTATTATTTTGCCATTTTCTTTGTTACGACACATGATGGAGATTAACCATGAATTATTTTACAGTATCTTTTGTCAGAATTTGATAAAAAAAAAATATTTTTTCAGAAAGCTCTGTTCTTTTTTTATCTTTAGCTCTTTGAAGTAAGCTTTATGACATGTTGTAGAAAAAAACTGAATAAAATTACTCAAATCACTCAAACGTTTGACTAAAGATAATAAAAGGAGGACTCTGATCTATATCATTTTGCATATGCCTGCAATGGTTTAATCTATTCTGGCTAATTGCTTTTCTTTGTAGAGTAAATTTTGATTCTTATGTGCCATGCCTATAATGTGTCATGAGTCATGATCAGATTAAGTTCAGTTTGATAACAAATAAGTATTAGGTATATATATATATTATATATAATATGTTGGGTCGGTTTATGGACATTCAAATTAGGAAAAAACTAACTATAAAATGGATTATATGCTATATTTATATAAAAATAACGTGGCATTTTTTTAATATCATCCACGTCAAATTCAATATTCATATAAACAATCAAAAGAATGTGAGTAGTTTCTATTAGTACCACATCACATAACACCTCATCGTGGTACTTTCCAATGCAAAAAACAAATAGAACTTGTTCAATCACCTCAACTTCTCAAAACTCATATGACCATTGTAATCTATAAACTGTTTGATTCTTCAAAATTTTCATATTCAAATTCTCTACTAATAAGGTATTAGCAAAATTTGTAGAACTCCTATTATCGGTAACCATGTGCAAACATTGTTATTCAGATAGCATCTAATATAAAATTTAGGATCGCATGGAACCTCATCAACATCATCTCTCCACAAATGCGGATTCACTTGTATTTCACTCATCTCTCTCTTTTTTTTTTCTTTTTAATTAAACAAAAACAAAACCCTAATCCTCAAATTCACAAGAACCATAAACGACACAATTTTTTTTTTACATGAATTTCTCTTCTTCTTCTTTTAAAAAAAAAACCGAGAACAAAACTATCACAGAAACTTTGAAAACAAATAACAATAAAGAATAGAATTACCCGATTCAAGAAGCCAAAAGCTCTGATACCAAATGATGCGATAACAAACCTTAGGTATAAAAAAACCTAGACCCAACAATCTTTCGACGATGGATTACGAACCATAGGATTGTCTTGAAACAAGCAAACAGGAACTCAACCCCAATTGAACCGTCAATTGAAACCGAAGTTATCAAATTGTAGCAATAACAACCTGAACCTAATTAAACCTGTCGATTGGAACCACAATTATCAAGAACGGAACTTGACCTTAATTAAACTCGTTAATTAGAACCAGAGTTGTCAAGGGTTCGATTCTTATTACAAGAACAGAAAGCTCTCACAATGAGAAAACTCTCAAGAAGATATATTCTTCAAACTTTTCATAAAACTGTCTCTTTACAAAAAGAAGGCAAAGAACTATATATAATATTACCAAGGAAAACTAAAAGACATAAAACAAATCACAACTTTCGTTTAACTAAGTTGGCAGTCCAACTCTCAAAGCTGGCGGCCCTTAATACATACGTTGGTGGCTTTAAAAGCTTTGATTCTGTGAACATCAAAGGTTGGTGGTGTAAGATGCTATGTTGGTAGCATAAATGTGATAGCCAGTAGTGTTGAGGCCGATGTATAGGTTTGCAACAAAGCTGGCAAATCTCCAATTAAGGTTAGCAGCTTTCCACTCTTTGATGAATCTTATTCTTCTTTGTTGTCGCCATTTGATCCTCATCACAACTAAACCAAAATCAAAAGAAAATTAAATAAAGATAATAATTTCTTCATCTATGTATTTCTTTTAGGAAATTTAGATAGCGAGAAAGAATTGCCAGAAGATTATTATGATTGATCGACATGGATGGGTGGGTATCTCAATAATTTTCCACATTGTTTATGTTTGTGAATAATTCACATTATAATTGTAATATTAATTGATTATGTATGTGGGAATATTGGGATGTCATGCATGTGCTTGATGATCTAAATTGTTTGCGAAAATACATTATAAATGAAGATCATCGTATTGTTATATATATAGAATGCTAGAATAGAGGACTTGAAGTGTCTAGAAATATTGGGTGAACATGTTAAATAATGTGACTAATAATTATTAGACAAATAATTAATTGGTCATGCACTACATGATTGCATTTCAAACCAATTTAATAAGTTACCACTGTTACGTAAGAAACTTCTTCCATGTATGTAGTAAGACTCAACGTCCGTATGCAACCACTGCTTTGCTCTATGGAAACTATATGGTTAGTCAGGGAATGTTATCCAATAGTGTAGGGACTAGGAAAATGGTTATCACTCAGGGGGCGAAATTATGTTGATTTAGAACCTTGGGTGAAAAAGAAATTATAACAAGTATATATATATATATATATATCTCGAAACAAATGAATTTAATATAGGGTACCTAAATCATATATGTTTTTATAAAAAATTCACTAGTGCTTTGTAAGAAGTATGAACTTTAACACCTTGGTACTTAAATCACCCCGACACTAGGAATTACTGCATTTCATATACCTATTTAAAAATCTACATGCTATTGTTTGATATGTGGAATTTAGGGAATTACGCACTAAGCTAGATGTAACTTACACTCCTATAGGTTTAATAATTTTTAGTGTTTTTGCTCATGGTCTGTTTCATTGAAGATTTACCCACGAGTAGCATGTCATCCAACAGGGTTAGATGAAGGATTGTAGTTATTATTTATTTTAAGTTTTGGATAAATGGTTTGTAATATGGTTATCTAATAACTTCTTAGAAGGTTCATGTATTATGGTAATGTTACTATTTATTGTTTGTAATTATACATAATGTTTGTTTATTCACTTAAAATTTTAAACATAGACCTACTAATACTTTCATTTTCCTTTGAGTAACCTTGTTGTGATAACGCCTTATGTGCTAAGCTGAAATCTCAGCATAATAGAGAGGTTATGCTATGACTTTTGTATAGTGCTTTGCGGATTGTCACAACTAAAGTACCCCTTGAGGCATAACTAGGGGTAGGCATAGATTGGTTTGGTTTTTTCTTCTTTCTAAACAAAATACTTAAATAACAGTTTGATTTGGTTCATATTACGGATTAGATCAAAATTCTAATAAAAAAAACTTAGCTCTAAAATTTTACATTTATGCAGATTTCAAATATTGAAATCACATTATAAGGTTTATATTGTAAATTTCAACAAAATACTTTATAAATTTATTGCATTAATAATCCATAATCTCTCATAAAATCACTTTGTCATTAACATAGTATACGTACCGGCTAATAAATAGTAAAATATAATCTATAGTCTTCTAAAAAATAATTTAGTCAACCATCTACAAACAAATTTGGGTAAAAAAAAATTATATACCGATAAAAGTCATATATGAATAAAAATGATCTACTAATAAAATATAAAATGAAAAATTAATGCATAAAAAAGATACATAACTAAATAAAAAAATCCATACTTCATAAAATTTAAATGATTAATGAAAAAGCAATATTAAGATACCAATGAAGGAATATATCTTGAACTAGGGGTGTGCAAAAAAAACCGATGAAACCGAAAAACCGAACCGAAATCGAAAAACCAATCAGAAAAATATGGTTAACCGGTCCAATGGTGTTGGTTTAGGATCACGGTTTTTATTTTTTCTGGTTTTCGGTTTCGGTTTCGGTTTGTAACAGCAAAAAACCGACGGTTAATTCCGTTTTTAATATTTATAAATATATTATATGTATAATTTACATATATATAATTATTTTTTAAAAATATATATATACACATATGATTTACATATACATATGATTTACATATATTATTGTTCTTTGGATTTTGATTAAAGTAGTATTGTCCTATGTTTGATGAGAGTTGATGTGGTAATTGATTAATTTGATTTTTGTTAATGATGATACATTAAAAGGCTTGTTTTTCTCATTTTCCTTAATTTGATTTTTCTTTTTTTAGCTATTGTAATATATATATATATATATATATATATATAATAATTTAAGAAAAAATCTATGATAAAAGATAAAAAAAAAGTTTGTTGAAATTATCAATTTGATTTGTTGAAACCATTACATTAAATGGTTAAAAACCGAAAACTGAAAAAATTAACCGAACAAAACAATTAACCATTAAGGCGGTTAACCATTTATAATGGACCGGTTAAGGATCACGATACTAAAAAACCGATCATTTGGTTAGGTTCAAAATATAAGACCATGGACTGGTTAACCGATCCGTGAACACCCCTATCTTGAACCCCAAGAAAACAATTTTTTAGTAAATGAAAAAAGTTATTATTAACCGATATTCATCATATAATAAATATCAAAATAAAATTATAAGAACATATAGACCTTTAATTAGTCATTTTAATAAAATCTGTAGCTACAAGTAAAATATGTTTATATTTAGCCAAAACGATTTAGTTTGGTTTTACGAATTGGTTTGATTTACTCTTTCAAATCAACCATAAATTTACAAATTAGTTCAAATTAGAATTTTCTAAACCAAATTGTTTAAAAAATCATATTTTCGATTTGGTTTGATTCGATTACAGATTGGTTTAGTTTAGCCAGTTTTTTTTTCCCACCTATAGGAATAACAATAACCATACCCCAGTGCTTTGTTTTAGCATCAAACTAATTAAGTAAGACATTTCAGTCAAATTGCAACATGTAGTGAATTAAAAATCTATGACTAAAAGAAGATGGCATGTTTAAAGAATAAAGATGCATGGGTGAATCATTGATATTATTATTATTATTAAAATAAAATTTTAGCAAATATTATTAAATATCAAGTAATATTTTGATACAGAAGTAGAGCTATCTGAAAATTATTGATTATCACTATTATTTATTGAAATGCCATTAATACATGTAAATCATTCCTTTAAACACTGTTTATACTAGGGGTGTGTACGGTACGGTTCGGTTTGCACCTTGAACCGAACCGTACCACATTTATCAGTTCAATTTTTCTTTTAAATTCGAAACCGAAAAAAAAGGGTTGGGTACGGTTTAGTTTGTGGTTCAAACTGTTTTTATTCATAAAATAAAAATATATTCTATCAAAAAACTTCCATTATATATTTCTTATCATTAATGCAAATAAATGACAATATTTTAAATTAATTATTTGCCGAATAAACATGCAAAACTTATAAGAAGGAAGAGATTTCATTCATTATAAAATTATAATTGTGACTAGTCTCATTTTTTTAATTATCTTGAACTATAATGTTATACTAGACTTATCCTAATATAAGACATAAAATTTAATTTGTTATATTCTTCTAACTAACATATTACCAATTATATAAATTAATAAGTAACTAAATAATATAAATAGATTAATTAGTAAGACAAATGGAAAAGAAATATGCAGGAGTTAGAATATAGAGGCTAAAATCTAAAATCTATCTTATATATAGGCAACATAACAATTAAACCATATTATGAAAAATCTAATTTTATTCTAATGAATAACAATAAAAAATCAATTGTTTTTAAAATTTGTGACTTAGATATGTATTATTAATAAAACAATTAAGAGTAAAAATAATATGTTTAATTTTTTTTATATATAAAACGGTTTAGTTCGATTTAAACCATATGGTTCAGTTCATGATCCTGAATCGAACTACGAACCGTTTGCTTTTTATGGAACCGAACTGCGAACCAAACAATTTAAAAAATGAATTGAAATTTCGGTTCAGTGCGGTCCTATTTGATTCACGGTTCGATCAGTTTTTTTGCATTGCCCTACTTTATAACAATGAATTTGTTTCCTTCTTTTTTTTTTTTTTTTTCCACTTGTATAAGTAATAAGCTATCTATCTATCTATTTATCTACAATCTATACATATATGAGTTTTGAAGGCATTTTGCGATTTTCTTTTATTACTATATCATATATTAGAAAGGAAGGAAATCGAATATGATGAATCTTCATTAGAATGCATTCATATGCATTTCTATATATAGGGTCATATGGGGAAGTAATGTTTGAAAGAAAAGAAAGCCTCCAAAATACAAACCCGTTACTGTCGCTCCTGGCAACACGAAGTCCACCTTCTTTCAAAAAAAAAAAAAAATCCATCGTTTGTACCACCCGAACATAGAAGGACAAAATTGACTGTGGGTCGGACGTTCAAACTTGCTTGGACAAAATCGGTAATTTATCGTCTTATTCGATGAAGGTTCGCTTATAAGCCCTAAATAAATAGGAAAAAGAAAAAAGAAAAAGAAAAGAAAGAAATCGATTTGTTTTTTGGCCATCTGATTTAGATTCATATGGGTTTTTAAATAACACCTCAAACGAACTTAATTTTCTTTTCTTTTTTTTTTATAACATAAATTGATCGTAGGGTTTTTCGTATTTTATCAATTAAGTCCTATACTTTTTCCGGAAGGTGCTTTTAATTAGCATATTAGCCCTTTTCAAAAAGCACGGTGATACCTCCGTCCTCGTTCTCCAATAAAATCTAACCTAAATTATTTTGCTATTATTTCCGTGACACGTAAATGGATGGAATCAGCCGCCTAAAAACACATTACTACACTCAATTTAATTGCCAACCCCCTTTTACATTTTCAACTCATATATTTTTTGACACAAAGAAAAGAAACTATAACATTACCCAAAATTACAATAATGATTAAAAAAGAAAAAACTGTATGACAAATCCTAGAAAACCCTTATCCAAAATCAAAATCAAGTAGCAACTAATATAACAAAAAAAAACCTAAAACCATATAAGAAAAGCTCTCCCCAGCAAGTTAGCAATTAATATCATACACTTTCAAAATTGTCTCTTAAATCACCTTATAGAAACTAGAGGGCGAGTCCTTCAAGGTGGGCAAAAGGTCATCCGTCATGAATCTCAAACATTCTTGGATTGGGATGGTAGTGAGGTGTAAACGTTTAATCAAATCTATTAGTAAATTGTTTGAATTCGGCTCAATATCTATATAAACTTGATCAGATAATAGTTAAATCAATCTTAAATTTAAGCTATTCAAATGGTTTTTAGCAATTGGGAGTTCCATAGAATTTGGCACATTTAGCTTGGAAATATAGTTAAGCTTGAGTCAAGTGTAAATGCTTTTTAGATACATATCAAGCTGAAATGACCCAAATCTCTATATATATTAGAAATTAAGTTTAGATAGAATTATATAAGTCAAATGAATTATAGGATATAATTAGACAAGTTGACATAACTAGATTAATAATTAACTAAGTTGGATTTGAGATTTGAAATCTAAATTCTCTAAACAAGTCATTAAAATGTTTAGAGGATTTCTAAACTCTTGATTCTTAGCTTAAACACTAATTCCTAAATCTTTACAAAATTTGAGTTCATTTGCTTATATAAAACATCAGTTCTTAAACCCGATCTCAAAATAAATATCCTTTCATCTAAAATAAATTTGTAAATTAAGTTCTCATCTAGAGTTCTTAATTTCTGACCTATCGATTCTAAAATTATTTTTTAAATACTTCTGGAACTATAGATATTGATCTGATAGTTCTAAACCTATACCTTATTCTAAAATATTCTAAATTTTTATGTTTATCTTTACCTTTTTATTCCCTTTCCCTGCCTCTTCATTCTTCTTTATTCCCCCTCTTCTTCGTTTCCTTCTTTCTCTCATTTCTCTCTTTCAATTTTCTATCTTCTTCTCTCTTTTTCTCTTAAAGAAATCTCATTTTGAGAAGATACAAAGTGGAAATCAAAGCTAGAAGTGTAGAAGGAGAGCTTAAGTGTGCATGCGTTCTTAAAGAGCTAAGTATTCTATTTCTATCTCTCTTTATTTTACTAGTTATTTACAATTGGAATTGATGAATTGATGTTGAATTGAGTTGGAAGTGCTGTTTATAATTGTATTTGTTAGTTTAATGTTTGATGGAAGTTAGAAATGGTGAAGAAGATGATGAATAGTGAGTTGGAGTTTGTTGAAGTGAATTGAAGTGGTTGATTATGTTTGATGTTGTTGGATGAAGTCTGAAGTGTTAAAAGTTGTTATAGGTATTTATTTGATGTTAGAATTGATGCAAGATGTGTATAAGTTAATGAAAATGTGTAAAAAAGAGTTTTGAAAACAAAGGAAATTCATAACAAGTTGTCAGGCAGCTAATCACGGGTGACTTAAAGGGAGTGATTAGTTCTGACTATGAACTTTTTCCTTGTCACGGGTGACCAAAAGGACGCGATTTGCTATGATCATAAAGCTTTTTCAAATCACAGGCAACGAAAGGGGCGTGATATATAAGTCCCCTACAAATTTGATATGTTTTAGTAATTTGATCATAACTTTTTCATCCAACCTCCGATTGAGGTGATTCAAATTGTGTTAGAAAGCATAAAAAGCGATCTACAACTTTCATGTTTTGACTTTTTACAAATTACAAAATTATCAATGCTCAAATTTGACTTTTTTCCAGCTGCTATATTTTATAAATAAAGTTTAAAACTTGTTTTTGTTTGTGAAATATGTTTTTGCTTAGGAAATGGATCTTTTTGAGCTAAAATGAGATAGATAAATGATATTTGATGAGTCATATGAGTTAATTGATATAAATCAACATGAGTTTAGTCGATTTAATTAATAATTTGGATTAAATATGGAAGTTAGCTATAAAAATGAACTTAGTTGATAGTTCTAAGTTCAACTTGGCTAAATGAACTTGAATGAGTTAAAATGAATTATATTGATATAGTTTAATCACCTTAGCTTAGTAAATGACTAATTCTAATCAATTTGGCTAAGGTTAAGCTAAAATGGATTAATAGCTAATAATTAGCTTAGATGAATGAATTAGGATGATCTTTGAATAATATGGTGAATGTATTGTTTCAAAGGTGTGTTTGCTTAAGAAATAGATGTTTTTGTAAATGAATGCTTGATTATTAAAAGACCATAAACAAAGTGAAAAGAAACACTTTGACAGACAACGGAGAACTGTCCGTATTTTGGTGGAACGATCTTCGTAGCTATAGCGAGGTTCCAAGTTAGTGTCTGATCAAATAGGGTTAATAAAAGCTTGAGAAAAGTGGATGATTAGCTTAATTTAGTTTCTTATACAAGTTCTTTCCTTAACAGAAGTGGATATTTGATTTATCTTTTGGATTATCTTCTAAAATTCCTTTCGAGGCTATGTTTGGATTTCATATTCAAGGTACGCAGTAACTTGCGTGTTGGATGTTAGTATAGACATCTAAAATGGATTAAGAACTTAAACTCGGTTTAATAATTGATGAATGTTGGTTGTATTTTCCACCATTGAAATTCGATTCTTGCCTTGGAGTGGAATATCGATATCCGATCTGGGGAGTGGCAAACCTGTCATGATGCAATGACAAGGTAGTTAGGCACTTAGGCCATTTGTCATGATGCAATGACTTCATACCATGATGCAATGGTGACTTCTTTTAAATGGCTCAACGGTTAATCGATAGGGAATGTAGTAACGGTGTAACATTTACTTATCATAAGAGAAAATAATATGATTTAATTCAATATTTATGGAGCATGTGAATTAATTTATATTATGGATTAAATTAAGTAATGTTGAGTAACGCCTATTAACCCTAAATGAGATTACTAATCTTTTCGATTAGATTTAGGAGATATATGTATCCAGGCTACCTATATCAACCCTCTGAGCAGCTGCAGTTACTCAGGACCCCCAGATTCCCATTGGCTTGTTCCGAAGTGTGAGTGCTCAAATGTTGATTTGTTTATTTTTATGGAAAGATAATAATTTGTAGATTGATGCATTGCATTTAATTAAGCCGTGTGTCACACTACATGTGCTTGTGTTACTATGTACTGAGCTTCGGCTCATTATTGTTGTTATTGTTCTTTTCTCTAGATGATATATTGAGGATGATGATGATGATGTTAATGATGATTTGTTGAAGATGATGATGGTGTTTCTTGTTGATGATGATGTTGTTGTTGATGGAGTTGATGATGATGGATGATGTTGATAATGCTTGACTCGGGTTTTGGGTGCTTGTGATGATTCGAAGAGAATTTGTGGATGAGTAAAGTATTTAGGAGCGTAGATGTAGTTTAGTTATTTTATTTCTTTTTGTTTTATATTAGTGAGAGCTGCATTTATGATTTAAACTTGTTATATTCTTTAAAGGGCATAGTGGAGCTCATGTTTTGTAATTTAACTTTTGCAAAGCTTTGTTTAATCAAATAATTTTCCACTTGAGAGAGTGGAAGTTTTGAAAAGTCTTTATTTCGAAATTGTTTTATAAAATTTATTTCCGTTGCTAAATCCAATTGTTGCCAAAATCTAACTGAATGATTTCATAACCTAAAATTGAGTAGCAATGTCCAACATAAACAAAATCTTTTTAAGAAAGCCTGAGCGTGTAATACTTTAGAGTATTATACGAGGTAGTAGCATCTTAAGTTATTTAATTAATTGAAATAAAATTTTTTGGGGCATTACACGAGCTCACATATATAGAAAAATTATTTTCCAACAAAAACCAAGGTCAGATGGATTTAATTTAATAGAGTCGAGTTCAAACTTATTAAGAGTTTTTTCAAGCCATTGAGCTAACTGAAAATTGTAAGTTTGAACCAAGTTCAAGTTTTAAAATTTTGAGTTGAGCTCGATCTAGTAGTATACTGTCTTCACCTGACCTGTAGATCTAGCTCTATACCGTTAATTCATTATAAGTGTTAAAAATTTAATTTGCAAATTTATTTTTAATATATTTCTTATGTTTAGAAATTTGCTTCATAATGTAGCAACATATGGCGGTAGAAATTGAATTACAAGGTCCAAACTATGCCTCGTAGAGAATTCTAAGCAGCAGACAGCTAGGTAATTAGAGCATTATGAGCTGTCAATTAGTTGTAAAATGTTAGCTCCATTGAGAGGCATTTTTCAACTGCCTGAGTTTTTAACCGCCCATGTTTTGTATAAAAGGACATGTGTGTCCTACATTTATATGTATGATTTTTACGAAATGAAATTATAAATTGATTTCGAAGAGATTCTCTACACCATTTTTCATTCATGTTATAAATTATTTTTGCACCCAACAATAAGTTGATAAATTTTAAAATTAATTAATTTAATATCTAAAAAAACTTTTTATGCACGATAATATTACCTCATTTAATTTTTTTTAGGTACCAAATTGATCAATTTCAAAGTTCAAGTACTAATTGAATTAATTTCAAAGCTTAGGTAATTAATTACATATTTTGCCAAAGTCCAAGTATCATTTATCATATCATCCTTATAATTTATGTTTTTCTCTAAAAAAAAAAATTATTATTTCCGTGATGAAAACACATATAGTGCAATATGATGTACTCTTTGTCTCTTTCCTCTTTTGGCCAAGTGGAAAATTTTATAGCGGAAAAAAAAAAAAAAAATCTTTGAATAAACAACAAGGATATCCGACCGGCTAATCCAAGACCAGAGACGAAAGTGTAAATTCAATGAAACTTCAAAGAGAAAATTTACCGGTGTGTCAGCACGTTATATATTTAAAGGTTGGTGAATAACTATTAATATTGTTTTAAAGATAATAAATGTTATGAGAATGTTTTTTAAGAAACTTTTAAAATTGGATAGATCTCTAAATTTAAGATGTTTGTATTTACCTCTTCAAACAAATATATATAGCACTATTTGTGAATTAGCTACCTTTATCAATATTGAATCTAACATGGACAATAGAACAAAAAGATAAAATAAATGTCAGATCATATTTTTTATAATAACATGACAAATGATCCATTTTACAAATGATTTATTGGTCTAGGGACTCCTCGACAAATTACAACCGATAAATATATACTTTTCTTATTATAATTTATGGAGTTGACAAGGAAATTTTTTTTTCTATTTTTTTCCTTTCATTTTATTATTATTATTATTATTTGCCAATTTCTTTGTTACGACACATGATGGTGATTAGCCATGAATTATTTTACAGTATCTTTTGTCAGAATTTTATTAAAAAAACAATATTTTTTCAGAAAGCTCTGTTCTTTTATTATCTTTAGCTCTTTGAAGTAAGCTTTATGACATGTTGTAGAAAAAACTGATTGAAATTGCTCAAATCACTCAAACTGTAAAGATCCGACCCACTAAATCTGGAGATTTAGAGTACCGAGTCCCCAGTCACATATAACATTTTCACATTATATGTAAGGTTGTCCTAAAACTAACAGTTTATGAGAATTGTTTGATCAAATCTACTAAAACTTTATAAACAACCTTTAACAAAACAAGATTGCTAATAAAAGCAATCTATACATATATAACATCAAATGTACAAAGTTTAGTGTCAATACAAGACACTACAAAAATTACAAGTTTTCTTAGCACAAAAAGTAACCCTAAGAGTTCTTAAGGTTTTTACATCTTAGACTTATCTATCAAGCCTTCTATACAGAGAATTTTGCTTTAAAAAAAAAATCTTCTCCAAAATCCAGGAGCATTCGAGTCCTATTCGTCCCACTCATCCATGAATTTCTTAAAGTCTGACCCGTAACCCAAATCATCATATAACTCGTCCAGTAAAAGTGAGCCAAAGGCCCAGTACACGATAACAAAATACAAGAACAATTTATCAAGTAGCTTAAATCAAATGGAATGCATCAATGAATCAAGTCATTATCCTATTAAGTTTTCTTTTACAGAACAACAGGAAGGTATTCAAACCCTGGAATCACGCTTTGGAGATTTAGGGATCCTGAGTAACAGCAGCTGCTCAAGGGGTTGATATAAGCATTCCGAATACTTATATCTCCTATATCTATTCCATAAAGAAAATAGCTTCATTTAGGATTCAAAAGTCGTTGCCCGACTCTACTTAAACTCAGTCCACAACATAAGCCTAGTTCACAAGTACCAATAAACTTTCAACTAAACCATGGTATTTCCCCCTTAAGTTTAAGCAAACGTTACTCGGATACTATTCCCCCTATCAGCTACCCACTTAACTAAAATGAATAGTTATTGCTTCATAGCGTACTATTGCATCATGGTAAAGTCATTGCATCATGACTTAGGTTAAGCGCCTAACTAACATGTCATTGGATCATGATAGGTTTGCTGCTCCTCAGGCTAGATTAAACAGCGTAATAGACATCCAGTTCATCAAAACATTAAGTCGAATTGAATTAAATCAATTTAAGAATGCCTAGTCCTAGCACACAACAAACAAGCTATTGCGTACCTGAACCCGATAGTAAGTTACTATATTCACCCGAGGGGAAATAACCGAAGAACCTTCAACTAAAATAAGAATATCAAAACAATCAATAATTGAATATAGAATTCACACACACACACACACACATATATATATATATATATATATATCACAATCCTAGGTTAACTATACAAGGAGATTCAATAAGCTTAGCAAATAGTTTTAATATCTAATTCATACATAAAACATGTTTATTTAGCTTATATATTCATTAGGAGATCATATATGAAGTAAAGATTGAAGACTGAAGAAGTTTGAATTTGAAAAACTCAGGGGATACGTGGCCTTCCTACACAGGCAAAATTTGAATGAACGCCGGCAGTATTGCGCCGGGTGTTAAATATTTTGATTCTATTCGCATCTAACACTGTCCATACACCGACGGTGTTGAAGCCTTAATGGCCAGCGTACACTTTGAAAAATAAACGCTGGCAAAGTTTTCTTGTAAAAGCCGGCGGCATTCGAAGCGGCTTTAAAAGAATTAATTTTGATCACATTCAACACCGCATTTACATCGGCGGTGTTAAAGTGCCAGATGCCGGCGTACATTCAAAAACAGACCTATTAGAAAAAGAGTTTATTTCCCCTGTTTTGCACTTTGTAAATTCCTGTCCTACAATACTTTTAATCTTTCTTCAAGTTCATTTTTAGCTTCATATACTATCTCCTATCCACATTAATCAATCCTAGCAACTTTGATCATTAAAACAACACATTAAACCACTTCAATCACATCAAATTCTATCCCACTCATCCTCAACTTCAACTACTCAAATCAACATTACCCTTAGCAACACTTCTTATAACTACTATAACACATAAACAAATTCACACAATAACAAAACACAATCCAACCTATATCAATGCATGAACCATACAACTCAAAAGACATTAAACTCATTCTACCATAGATTTCATGTATATACTATAAGAAAGGAAATAAAACAAAAATCTATACTTGTATTAACTTACATGAGTAAGCCTTAGCTTGGAGAGATTTTGATTCAATGAGCTTGGTATTAGTCTTTGGTTTAGGGCTTGTAGTTTGAAGGAAAGGAAAAGAGAAAAGGAAAGAAAGAAGACGGAAATTCGTATAGAAATGGAGGGCTGCCAAAAGAGGCCTTAATTAAGCAAATTTTTGACTCATTATTATCTTAAGTTTGACTTTTGAGGCATATAAGACTTTGGATTGAATTTAGTTTAATTTGGAGCTCATTTGGGTGTAATTTAGGCATAAAAAATAGGCTTAATTTTGTAAAATTTATGTCAACAATTCCTTAGACAATTCAAAAGTTGATTTTATAAATTTATACATAACACAAACATATTAATGCATAAAAAACACAAATATTAATTATACTATGCACACATTAATATAAATAAAACAATAACATTAATTTCATTACACATGCAAGATAACACATACGTAATATTCAAGATATACTAACTTAAACACATTTAGCCTATTACCAACTCATCTACTCCAATATTAATATTACCATACATGACTCTCATAAATC
The DNA here is from genome assembly GCA_024138025.1 of Combretum micranthum. Classification (NCBI taxonomy): domain Eukaryota; kingdom Viridiplantae; phylum Streptophyta; class Magnoliopsida; order Myrtales; family Combretaceae; genus Combretum; species Combretum micranthum. The sequence goes on along the minus strand of JAMXBD010002782.1, from coordinate 90,525 downwards.
AACATGTTCATAAAGTTGAATAATTAAGACAAATAAAACATACATATGGAAATTAAATAAAAATTAAAGTTAGGTCATTTCACAAATGTTTGACTAAAGATAAATGATTTATTATTATTATTTTTGTAAAAGGACTCTGATCTATATCATTTTGCATATGCCTGCAATGGTTTAATCTATTCTGGCTAACTGCTTTTCTTTGTAGAGTAAATTTTGATTCTTATGTGCTATGCCTGAAATAGCCATAAATTTTCCAAATCATATTTTACAAATTTGTTAATGAATTTATGCTTGATTATGAAGCATGATGAATATGATTTATGCTAATGTATGTGTTTGTATTAGTGAATTTGAATATTAGTATAAGTGTCATTAATATTTATGTGGTGCTTGTATTGATGTAAGTGTTATGAAGCATGTAAAAATTTGTTCAAGACAAGTTAATTATACTTAATGTGTATTCTTAAACATAGCAGAAAATTTTGATTGGAACAAGCCCCAAAAACCTTGATTTTAGGCCAAAAATGAAGCCCAAACCCATGCCAAATAAAGCTCATGCTTAGGCAGCCCTTAAAGTCAAATTTTGGATAAGTAAAAGCCTTATTTTTTTATCAAAAAGACACTTTCCAAGACAGACCAAAATTTCATACGAATTTCCTCTTTCTTTCTTTCAAACTTTGCTCCTTTATCTCTCCATGTGTTGCACCCCATCACCTTAGCTAGAACAAGACTTGGAGTTTAGTGTCTTCCAAGAAGTTAAAGCTTCTTAAGGTAAGTTTATACTTGTTTGAAAACTTATTTTCTTGTTTAAATTTCTCTAGACATGTGAATTTCATGTTATTATGGATATACATGTTAAAATGAGTATTGAAGATATACAAGTGTTAGTGATACATTGAGTGCATATTTTGATTATATAGGAGTTGTTGGTAAGTGCTAAATAGGTAACAAGTAGTGTTGGAGTGCATGAAGTTAGAAATGAATAAGGTTGGGATGATTTAGAGAAGAGTAGATTGGCTTAAGGAGGGCTAGATGATGATTTCTGTTTGAAATGGTAAATATAAGCATTTGATGAAGTTAAAGTGTAGATTTTGTGTGTTAAAAGAAGTTAGAATGCATATAGATGAAGGTTTGGTATTTGAAATGTGTTGAGAAGAAGTTTGGAAATGAAGACTTATGTTAAAGTTGTGTTCTGAGCAGAGGAGGTTTGCAATTTTTTCAAAAAATCTATGCTACAATGTATATCGTCCCAACGTTGGCAGCATAGGGGTCAACATTGCTGGCATACATGGCAACACTACCGATGTTGGGGGTATTTACGAGCGTGAACCATCCTCGTGGAACTCTCGGAAATTTTGAAAAATTAGAGTTGTAGTCTACACCTTTTCAATGCCGTCGACGTAGACCACAACATTGGTGACCTTTGATTGAACGCTGCCAGTGATGGGAGACGTAGAGTTTTTAAGGCAGACTACACCACCCCAACGCCGCCGGCGTTGAAGGCCGGCGTATCCTCTGTAGTTTCCATTTTCAAAAACTCTTTCAAGAACTTTCCAAAGCTTAATATATAATCTTTTGAGTATTTGTTGGGCATGTATGATGTTGTATGATGTATAAATACTATGTTACGACCTTATATTGAATTTATTTAAATTTCTTTGAGTGTTTTGCTTAAATTTAATTATATTTATGTATGAATTAAAATTAGAATGTTGATTTGAGATGATTCTTCTGGGAACAGTGTTAGATTCTCGCTTGGCTACCCCTATAAATTCCCGATTTGATTGAGGTACGCAGTAACATGCTTGATTCCTTGCATAGGGTAGATATACTATAAATTTATCCTAATTTAAGAAAAACTTTAGGATTATTTGTATGATAGTCTTTTATGCCATTGAATCCGGTTCGGGAAGCGTCACCCTGCTCAGATTAGGGGCATGGTAGTTTAGGTACTTAGACCACCTAGTCATGATGCAATGACTTTCGTAAGTGGTTTAGTGGGTAGTTGATAGGGTATTTGGTATCGGTATAACATTTACTTATTCTTAGGGAGATATAATATGATTTAATTTAATTGTTTATGGGAACATTTGAATTAGGTGATATTATGTATTAAGTTAAGTAAAGTTGTGAACGACTAAAAACCCTAGAGGAAGCTACTTAATTGTTATTAGATAGATTTATTTAGGAGATATAAGTATCCGAGCTATTTATATCAACCCCCTGAGCATCGAAATAGTTACTCAGGTTCCCTAGATACCCCTGTTATTCGGAGTTTGAATACTCTCGTGTTGTTTGATTAACTAAAGATTATCTAATAACTTAATGATTGTGGCATTTGCATGTAGTCTAAGTTTGTATGACATTAAGCTTGTGTTTTAGTTACTTGCATACTAGGCCTTTGGCTTATGTTTTATTAATTTCAGGTGATGATGACTCAGATGAGTTTTATGTGAGAATGGGATATGGTACGGACTTTGAGGATTTCTTAGATGACCTGGAGGACTAGATATGACCATGGATCAGGATGGAATTCCTATTTTGTAATAGATAGTTATGGAATCTTTTGATGTTATAGTTATAGGTTGAATTACCTTTTGTGGCTTTTGTATAAGGCTTGTAAGAAGCCTTTGTTTGTAATATCTAAACTTAGCTATGTATATCTTGAACTTATTTCTCTTGTAATATATGATGAATGTGATGTTGTGTCGTTATTACAAGTTTTAAAAATCAATAGTTTTCAAATTATTAGTTGAGTATTGAGGATTTAGGCAAATAATACTTCAAACACTTCTAGGACAACTTTACATATAATTCTGCAGATTATATATGATTGGGGAGCTGTTATCACCTGTTTTTATTATAGGGTGATAGTGGGTCCTTACAATGCTTATAATGTGTCGTGAGTGGTGACAAGATTAAGTTCAGTTTAATAACCAATAAATTATATGTGTGTGTGTATATATATAATATGTTGAGTCAGTTTATGGACATTCAGATTAGGAAAAAACTAACTATAAAATGGATTACATGCTATATTTATATAAAAATATAATGTGGCATAGTTTTTAATATGATCCACGTCAGATTCAATATCCATATAGACAATCAATTTACAAAAATAAGCAAGGCACACATTTATTTAAGGAGGCTAAATACGGACTTTTCTAAAAATTAGGGTCTATACAATATTACTTTTTTTTAGGGGTTGTTTGTATAATTCATCCTTTAACAAAATATCATAAAAAGTAGATAGCTTTTGAAACCTACTCACGCGTAAATTTTACTTATACCTAGACTATTCATTTTCCACATAATGATATGAGGAACACGCTAAGATAAAAAAGAGGGTAATTATATTATACTTTTTTACCTTATATTTTCTATTTAAATTTTGATATTAATCCACTTAATTAAAGTAGAAGTTTTGTTAACTTTGATAAGTTTTCATCAATTATTGACATAGAGTAACTGAAATTGGTGGATAATATATAATTTTAATATTACAAAAGTTTCCCCTTTCCCTCTTTTCTTTGACATTGATAAATTTAATATACTTGAAAGAACTTTTCTTGCAAGCCAATCAGATCATCACCAAATTTTTTTAGGTATTAAATTGATCAATTTCAAAGTTTTGTTAGGTATTAAATTAATTAATTTTAAAGTTCAGGTATCTAATTGTATATTTAACTAATATTATCTTTTTTTTCCTAATGCGAAACTATTGAAGAAAAATTATTCCCATTTTAGAAGCAATGGTAAAATGCTAACCTAAACCCATAGGAAAAAGGAGAATAAAATATTCAACCATTATACAATCTATTGCCTTTGTGTAAATTTGCAGTGAGAAATCCACTTCTAACGGGAAATAAAATATGGTTCAAAACCTTCATTATGACAAGATTTGATAAGGCATTATCTAAATCTTTTTAATCTAATTTTAAATAGAAGATAAAAAAATGTAATAAAAATTGCATGTAAATTGATAATACTTTTTACACATTTTTAAAAAAAGATAAAAAGTTGTTGAGTTATATTTGTTAATATATATATTTATATATAAGGAAAAATTCTTGTTTTAAAGTGTTTACTTTTAGATCTTTAAATAATTTTTTTCTTTTTCTTCTTCCAACTCAGTTCATCTTTACACAACATAATTTTCCATTTGATTTGGAATTCTTTTCACTAAATTGTTTAAATAAATTAATATAAAATTAAAAACCTGATTTTTAAGTTCAGTTCAATTTTTCCCCATGCCCACTGGAAAAATAATGAGAATTAAAAATAAGAGAGAAGAATGAAGCCATGTAGACGAGCAAGCACATTAGAGTAGTAAACCACCTGCTCCTCAATCCTGATTCCCAGCAGCAGCTAGCAACCAGACAGTAGTAACCCATCTTGTCTTTAGTCCTCATTCTCAGCAGCAACGAGACAGTAGTAAACCACCTAGTCCTTAGTCCTCACTATCAGCAACCAGATACTGGTAAACTACCTAGTCCTCCATCCTCACTCTCAAAAAAATGGAAGATGAACATCAAGGATAAAAAGGTAAGTGGCAAAGACTTGCAATTTTTATTCAAATTCTTCTTTTCTATTTGCTAAAAACAAAATTTACATATATTTTATGCATTATTTTTACCTTTTTTTTCATTAAACTAATAGTTAGATTTCGACTAATATAGTTGCGATAATTGAAACATAAAAACTTTATTCTTTTAGCCTTTTATAAAAAAATAGCGAGCATCATTAATCATTTCTTAAAAGAATCATTTAATTACATTAAGCTAATGAAATTTTTCCCAGTGTAATTATTAGTAAGATTTTTCTACTTATACAAAATATAACATAATTATACAACAATAAAAATATATTTATATACAACAAGAGTATTTTTCGTGTGTTTTTGTTATATATATATATATATATCATTTTTTCCATTTAAATAAGTAAAAATAAGACAATAAGAGTGAAGCCATGGAGATTTTGCAGACTGTATGAACAAGGACAATAGTAAACCTAGTCCTAACTCCTTAGCAATTACCATTACCGAGCTAATGAAACCCTTTCTCAACATCGGCATACATTACCGATACTAGTAAACCCACTACTCAACATCCATTACCAATAAGAAATACTATACAAGCTTAAGACCATGACCGTGAACCATGAAGCTTGCCGAGACTACTTGAATGAGCTCACACCACCACCTACCATGAAAGACCTAAAGAAATTTCTATAGACAATTGTGGCAATAAATCAAGTTATATTTCTAGAGCAGATTGAAGCAAGTATCTTATAACTTGTTTTAGTTTAAGAGACGAAGGAACATATGAGGGATAACGTTGTTTAGGGTTGAAAATAAAAAATGAAGGACATATAATTTGTCATCAAGTGAAGATAGACTTGTTGGAATATGCATGCTGACAATATATAGTTCAAGTAAGAAATGGAGAATACTATAATGGGTCAAAAAGCACAGATAGACACATTAGAGAGTGCATGCGGGGGTATATAGTTCAAAAGCAATGAATGGAGAATACTATAACTGTCAAAAAGCAGAGATACATTCAGTGCATGAGCATATGATAAAGAATACGAAAGTTGTGGGAAGAAAGGATAAAAATGGAATATAAACATCAAGGATGGAAAGTTGAGTGGTAAAGACCATTCATTGCGGGAGCATATGATAAAGATTGCAAAAGCTGCACTGGAAGAAAAGAAAAAATGAAATGTAAATATCAAAGATAGAAAGTCGAGTGGTAAAGACTTGTAATTTTTATTAAATATTTTTCTTCTTTTCTATTTTTGTTAAAAACAAAATTTACACATATTTTTTGCATTAATTTTACTTTTTCCTTAAACTTATAGTTAGATTTCTATTAATATATTTGCTACAAAAATGGTTAAAACTTCACTCTTTTAGCCTCTTATAAAAATAGCAAGATCATTAATCATTTCTTAAAATATTTATATAACTACATTAAGCTATATAAATTATTCCATGTGTAATTATTAATAAGATTTTTCTACTTATATAAAATGTAGTATAATTATAATAACAAAGAACATTTTTTGTATAGACAAATTAAAAAAGAAAGAATATTTTATATGACTTTTTATTCTTTTTATATCTTTTCCATTTAAATAAGTAAAAATAAGACAAAAGGAACAAAGCCATGCAAAATTTTAAGACACTATGAAAAAAGACAGTAGTAAACTAGCCCTCGCTCCTCAACAACCACCATTATTGAGCTAATGAAATCCTTTCTCCACATTGCACCCTTACTAAGGCAAGTGAACCTACTACCTAACAACCATCACCAATAAGACATGCTACACAAGCTCAAGACCACCATCGTAAACTACCAAGCTTGCGGATACTACTTGAACAATGTCACACCACCACCTAATATGAAGCACCTAAAGAAAGGATTTTTCTTTTTTTGTTAATCTTCAATTTTTCCCTTTTCTCCTAATGTAGTCTCCATATTTTTCACCACATCCTCTTGTAATATCTTTTTCTTTCACCAATACACCCTCCAAAGCATCCATCTTTGCTTTTTTATACCTAATCATATTCTCCATTTAGCGTTTACTTTTTTCCTCCTTTCATTTTTTCCTTTTCTCCTAATATAGTCTCTCCATTTTCACCACCATATCTTCCTGTAAATTTTTTTTCTTTCTCCAATGCACCCTAAAGCATCCATCTTTGCTTGTTAACACCTAATCATATTCTCTACTTTAGCTTTTAATCTTTTTTATATTATAATTTTTTTATGTTCATCTTCCATTTTGCCTTTTCTCCTAGCAGTCTTTCCATTCTTCATCATATCCTCCCGCAATTTTTTTTTCTTTCTCCAATGTACCTTCTAAAGCATCCATCTTCGCTTTTTTACACCTAATTGTATTTTTCACTTTAGCTTTACTCTTTTCCATATAAAATTGTTTTTTTTTTTATGTTCATATTCCATTTTTGCCTTTTCTCCCAATGTAGTCTCCTATTCTTTATCATGTCCTCTTGCAATTTTTTTTCTTTCTCCAATGCACCTTCAAAGCATCCATCTTTGTTTTTTTTTTTTTTTTACACTTAATCATATTCTCCACTTTAGCTTTTACTCTTTTCCATATAACATTTTGTTTTTGATGTTCATCTTCATTTTTGTCTTTTCTACCAACGTAGTCTCCCCATTCTTCACCATATTCTCTCACTATTTTTTTTCTTTCTCTAATACACTCTCTAAAGCATCCATCTTTGCTTTTTGACACCTAATTGTATTCTCATTTTAGCTTTAATCTTCCAATCTTTATTTTTGCCTTTTCTCCTAATATGTCTCCGTATTCTTCACCATATCCTTCTACCATTTTGCTTCTTTCTCCAATGCACCATTTGAAAGCTTAAGAATGTGTCAAATGAACTTGAAGAGGGATTTTCAAATGACCTAAGCGTGACACAACAATGTCATACCCATGTCGATAATAGGAATTTGAATTTTTTGTATAGAAAGTTACACGAGAAGTGATATAGTCGTGTATCCTAGTGTTCTCTCAGCTCCCTGTTTTTGTAAAGAAGTTATATAAATATGAAAGTTTGTGATTTTACTTAAAGAGAAAGGCAATTGAGATATTTTTGGAAAGACTAAAAGATACCAACTTCCATATTTATGAGGATAAACACTTGCATGAAAGTAATTTCTTAGACATTATTTGTCAAATAAAAGTTGTGTACTTTCCTATTTCTCAGGCATCAACTTTCCAATTTTTAAAGATGGAAACTCCTTTTTAAGGCCTTGAAGACCTCTATATAACGAAGAAGACCTTAAGGCAGCAAGTATAAAATTGTACATGTCCCTCCATGTTATAGATTATGAGTCAAGTTTGTACTTCACTCAGTTACAAGACATCTTTGTAATTGCGGTTTTATTGTCATAATTGATGTTTCCTAATACTATTTTAGCTATTATTTTTAGATTCATGGAAGAGTATTCCCTTGTTCTAAATTTCTATGATCCAAGGTTTTCTATGTGATTTGTTCTTATTGTTTTGGATTAATAAATTGAATTCATGAATCTTATCGACACTGTTACGACGTGATTCTTTATGCCACAATTCAAAAAGACAACTTCTTCACACAATAAACTATCTCATTTAAAATCAATTTAGTATTAAAAATCAATTGGATTTATGGCATTCGCTCGACCATTAACATCATTATGTTGTTCCATACATCTTGAAGATGAACGCTTGGGCTTATTATGATCGTCTAAGAGAAAACATTATCATAGAATCTAGCTACATATAATACAAATCACCTCTCCAAACAACTCCCTTCACTGATAGATTGACGCATTGCTTAAGCAAACCTAAATCAAAGCTACTCTATTTGCCAACTTCCCAACAAAAGAATTGGGGGGACAACTATTTATGAGCTTATTTAGGTAGGGCTCTTGAGCCTGGCCTAAACCATGTGAACTATGGGTTGACCTAATGACCTCACTACGCCATATAATCACAGTTAGTCTCTCATTTTTTAAGAATGATATGGTCGATCATCTATACCTATCAGTCGACATTATGTTAAACATGGTAACTATATGACAATATTACTTATCTCATGGTAAGGACATGCTCTATCTAATGCTACGTAGGAATTTTTTCGTGACATGTAGTTGAGGTATCCAAATCATCCCTTGTGGTCAAAGGTTCTTGAAGAGGAAGGGAATGCTATAGGGTTTTCAATAGATGCTAAGGTTAATGAAGTTGGTGAAAGTGAAGTATTGAGTTTTGTGTTGTCAAAGGTAGGAACTGGAAGTTTGGTTGATGGGCATGGTCTTAACAAAATAGTGGCCTAACGAATACCATGAAGATGGTTTAATAAATAAAAGTAAAGGGTTGAGCAATCGCAAGTAATGAGAATGGCCTATACGTGACATATATCAATAGTATAGTAGTTAGTTGTTTATATTTTACATAACTAATTAGGTAATATAGCATACCTATTACATGATAGCATCCACAAAATATTCTGTGGGGAGAATTAGTTGCACTACACATAGCATGTATTACACCCTATATATGTACTCAAGTGTGATACCCAAAAAAAAAAAAAACAACAAAAAACAAAAAAATTGTGCTCTAAACTTGTTCCGAGTTTGTCTTGCTGTATTTTAGAATTTGTCCAATTGTATTCGACTAGTCTTTACATTTCATTGAACTTAGTATTTGAATTGTTGCTTCCATGTTACACTATGTTAGTAATTCTTTTCAATTTAACCTGCAATAAGAGGATCTCGAAGAAAGAACTTTGAATCCCTAATTAAAAAAAAAAAAAACTTTGATTTTGTGATTATAAGTGATTCTTGGGTGTTTCTCATGATTGTTAACAAAAATTATACATATCGAGCTCCAATTACACTTTATGAGTGTGCATGCTACGATTTTGAAAATTAAAGGTTAGGGCTTGATATCTCTGGAAAGTGGCAAAAATCAAAGATTTGTTGAATCCGATGATTAAGATGGAATATTTCTTGCATAAATAGACTCCATTCACTAAAGAAGCTTCAATTTGGTCAATTTTTACCAAAATCAAAATCAAATCCCTTAAGAGTAAAATCTAGATGTGATTTGTTCCCAATTTTCTACTTGATTTGATTTAGAAAAATAATCTACTAGGACCATTTTTTGGTCTCAATTCAAATTAGGTAACATTGCAGCTATTGCGAAGAAGAAGAAAGTGACATAGTAGATCTTGCCATGTATCCTAAATGCATCTTGCTGCAAGGATTGAACCTATGACCTTTTGCATGTTAGTATAATTCTTTTCCAATAGGCTAGTATCCTGTGCTCCACAATCCTTGCAAACAAAATTTTTTAATGTTCTAGGCTGAGTTCAACTAAATAAACTAGCTATTATGTGCCATTCAATTAGGTTTGACTTAGTATATAACAAAATGAGAAATTACACCCGAAGATCCCAACATTTAGAGTTAGTTTATTTAAGGTCCAATATTTTGAGTAGTTAAAAAGGGATTCTAATGTTTAGGGTAAGTTCATTTAAGATTCTAAAGTTTAAAGAAGTGGGTTAATTTGGGTTTCCAATGACACGTTTGACAGGAGAAGAGTCTTATAACTTTTAATTAAATATTCTCTCTATTGACACATGTCTTTGGGGACCCAAATTGACCCACTTCTTCAAATAGTAGATTTTAAATAAGTTTATCCAAAACTTGGGGCCTTAAATGAACTTACCTCCAAACGTTGGACCTTCAGGTGTAATTCACCCTATAAAAAAATCTATACTATATTAAGCCCAATTATATAACTTTAGGCCATAAAAATAATTTAAGCAACATTTAGCCTTTTGATATTTTGAAATTGTATATAATATTTATTTTTATAAAATATATTTTAAAACCTTAATGGATGAAAATGGTTGTCTATACTCCTCATAGAAATCATTAGCATGCGATAACTAAGTGCACAAAGAAAGCTAATTATTAAAATTTCTACTCCTAGGATTCTCTTCTATGGGCAAATTGCAACAACTAGTAATGTTAAAGAGTACATGATGTTGAGGTCGAAGTAATAAAAGTAACTAAAGCCACCCAGTGACCAATGTTGATGGAGGTAAAAGTGAGCTCAATGAGTTAAAATATAATAAAATTAGCATTGCCAAGGCAATGCACAATTTTATTTTGAATATGTTAGAATCCTTATTGTGTGTAGCATCCTTTATTTAAATAGAATTATTAGAAAACTATACCCCATCCCAAAATTAGAATATAAAATATAAAAATAATAAAACTAGTAAAGATAACCGTAATTAGAAGTACCTTTAAGAAACTGTTATGTTATTATAGAATTAAGATTCATACTAAATAGTTGACAAAATGTAATCACAGGTAAATTATATTGTTGAGACAAATTATTAAAGTATAGAATACACTTCAAATAACTATATCAAAATCAAAAGAAAATTGGATAGATATAGTAATTTCTTCATTTATCTATTTTTTTTTATTTTTACAAATCTGGATAGCAAGATAGAATTGTCAAAGATTATTATGACTGATCAACATGGATGGGTAAGTATCTTAGTAATTTTCCACATTGTTTGTGTTTGTAAATAATGCACATTAGAATTGTAATATCAATTGATTATGTATATGGGAACATTAGGATATCATGCATGTGCTTGATGATCCGAATTGTTTGCGAAAATGCATTATAAATGAATATCATGTTATTGTTATGTATATAGAATGCTAGATTACTTGAAGTGTTGAAAATATTAGGTGAACACTGTAATAGCCATAAATTCCCAAATCATATTTTATAAATATGTTAATGAATTTATACATGATCATGAAGCATGATGAATATGATTTATGCTAGTATATGTGTTTGTATTAGTGAATTTGAATATTAGTATAAGTGTCATTGATATTTATGTGGTGCTTGTATTGATGTAAGTGTTTGAAGTATGTAAAAATTTGTTTAAGACAGTTAATTTTGCTTAATGTGTATTCTTAAACATAGCAGAAAATTTTGATAGGAACAAGCCCAAAAATTGATTTTAGGCTAAAAATCAAGCCCAAACCCATGCCAATAAAGCCATACTTAGGCAGCCCTTAAAGTCAAATTTTGGATAAGTAAAACCTTATTTTTTTAAAAAAGACACTTTCCGAAACAGACCAAAATTTCATATGAATTTCCTCTTTATTTCTTTCAAACTTTGCTCCTTTGTCTCCCCATGTGTTGCACCCATCACCTTAGCAAGAACAAGACTTGGAATCTAGTGCTTCTAACAAACTAAAGCTTCTTAAGGTAAGGTTATACTTGTTTGAAAACTTATTTTCTTGTTTAAATTTCTCTAGGCATATGAATTTCATGTTATTATGAATATAAATGTTAAAATGAGTATTGATGAATACAAGTGTTAGTGGTGTATTGAGTGCATATTTTGATGATATAGGAGTTGTTGATAAGTGCTAAATAGGTAACAAGTAGTGTGGAGTGCATGAAGTTAAAATGAGTAAGGTTAGATGATTTAGAGAAGAGTAGATTGGCTTAAGGAGGGTTAGATGATGATTTGTGTTTGACATGGTAAATATGAGCATTTGATGAAGTTAAAGTAGATTTTGTGTGTTAAAGAAGTTAGAATGCATATGGATGAAGGTTTGGTATTGGGAATGTGTTGAGAGGAAGTTTGAAATAAGACTTAAGTAAAAGTTGTGTTTTGAGCAGGGGAGGCCTGCAATTTTTTTTTCGAAAAATCTGTGCTGCAGTGTACGCTGTCCCCATGCTGTCGGCCTAGGGGTCAATAGTACCGGTATATACGGAAACACTGTCAGTGTTGGGGGTATCCACATGCGTGAACCATCCTCGTGAAACTTTAGGAAATTTTGAAAAATTAGAGTTGCAGTCTACACCGGCGCAACACCGCTGGCATAGACCATAACACTGTCGGCGTTTGATTGAACGTTGCCAGCGTTGGCAGGCGTAGAGTTTTTAGTACATACTACATCGCCCCAACACTACCAGCATTGAAGGTCGGTGTGTCCCCTGCAGTTTCCATTATCAAAAACTCTCTCAAGAACTTTCTAAAGCTTGATATATAATCTTTTGAGTATTTGTTGAGCATGTATGATGTTGTATGATTTATTAATACTATTTTATGACCTTGTATTGAATTTATTTGAATTTCTTTGAGTGTTTTGCTTAAATTTAATTATGTTTATGTATGAATTAAAATTAGAATGTTGATTTGAGATGATTCTTCTTAGAACAGTGTTAGATTCTCATTTGGCTACCCCTATTAATTCCTGATTTGATTTAGGTACGCAATGACATGCTTGATTCCTTGCATAGGATAGACATACTTTAAATGTACCCTAATTTAAGAAAAACTTAAGGATTGTTTGTATGATTGTTTTTTATGCCGTTGAATCCAGTTCGGGGAGCAATACCCTGCTCAGATAGGGGGCAAGGTAGTTTAGGCGCTTAGACAGCTTATGTCATGATGCAATGACTTTTGTAAGTGGTTCAGTGGGTAGTTGATAGGGTATTTAGTATCGGTATAACATTTGTTATTTTTAAGGAGATATGATATGATTTAATTCAATTGTTTATGGGAACATTTGAATTATGTGATATTATGGATTAAGTTAAGTAAAGTTGTGAAACGTTAAAAACCCTAGAGGACTACTTAATTGTTATTGGATAGATTTATTTTGGAGATATAAGCATTCGAGCTATTTATATCAATCTCATGAGCGTCGAAATCATTACTTAGGTTCCCTAAATACCCCTATTGTTCGGAGTTTGAATACTCCCATGTTGTTTGATTAACTAAAGATTATCTAATAACTTAATGATTGTGGCATTTGCATGTAGTCTAAGTTTGTGTGCCATTAAGCTTGTGTTTTAGTTACTTGCGTACTGGGCCTTTAGCTCATATTTTATTAATTTTAGGTGATGATCACTCATATGAGTTTTATACGAGAATGAGATATGGTACGGACTTTGAGGACTTCCTAGATGACTTGGAGGATTAGAAGTTGGCCATGGACCTTGATGGACCTTCTTTTTGTAATAGATTAGCTTAATGTAGCTTGATATATAGTAAATACTATAGTTTGCCTATCTTTTATGTCTTTTGTATAAGACTTGTTATTAACCTATGTTTGTAATGCCTATACTTAACTATGTATGTTTTAAGTTCATATCTTTTATGAAATGTGACGATAAGGATGATATGTTTTCTTAAAAGATTATTAAAGTCAACAGTTTTCAAATTTGTTATTTAGAAGATTTAGACAAACAATTATTCAAACACTTCTTGGAAGACAACTTTACATATAATACTGCAGATTATATGTGGTTTGATATCCGTAATCACCTATTTTAACTATCGGGGTGAAGTCGGGTCTTTACAACACCTTAAATAATGTGACTAATAATTATTAGATAAACGATTAATTGGTCATGCACTAGATGATTGCATCCAAACAAATTTAATAGGCCACCATTGTTATGTAAGAAACTTCTTCTGGGTATGTAGTAAGACTAAATATCTCTACACAATCATTGCCTCACCCTATGGAATTAGAGAATGTCATCCAATATTGTAGGGACTAAGAAAATGGGCAAAATTATTCGTTGATTTAAGATCCCAAGTGAAAATGAAATTATAGCAAGTATATATATATATTATATATACATTTAAAACAAACCAATTTAATACAGGGTACTCAACTTATTCATGTTTTTTTTTTTTTAAATAAAAATTTCACTAGTGCTTTGTAAGAAGTACTAACTTCAACACCTTGGTACTTTAATTACCATAGCACTGGTGACAACTCTTTTCTCAAAATCCTTGTACTAAGGACGTAAATCCTTGCCCGCCTAAATTCCGGATAATCAGGTATATTGTTGCATTCATATGTTTGAATTACTACATTTCTTATGCATGTTTAAAAATGTGTATGCTATTGTTTGATGTGTGGAATTGAGGGAATTACTCACTAAGTTGGATGTCCCTTACAATCTTATATGTTTACTAATTTTTAGGGTTTTTAATTCATAGTTTGTTTCATTGAGGACTTATCCATGGGTACGTTATAAGAGTTGATGTGGTAGCATGTCATCCAATAGGTCAGATGAAGGAATTTAGTTAGTATTTATTTTAAGTTTGGATGGTTTTTAATATGGTTATCTAAGAACTTCTTAGAAGGTTCCTGTATTATGTAATGTTACTATTTACTATTTGTAATTATGTATTGTTTGTTTATTCACTCATTAAAATTTTAAATATAGACATGCTATATACTTTCATTGCCCTTTGAGTAACCTCGTTGTGATAACATCTTATGTAGTGTGCTTGAAATCTTAGCATAATGGAGAGGTTATGCTTTGACTTTTATATAGTACTTGGCGGACTGTTACAACTAGAGCACTTCTGAAGGCACGATAATAACCATAACCTAGTCAAACTAGTTAATTAAGAAATTTTAGTCAAAATGCAACATGTAGTAAATTAAAAATCTATAGCTAAAAGAAGATGAAATGTTTAGAGAATAAAGGTTCATGGATGAATGATTGATACTATTATAATTATTAAAATAATATTTTAGCAAATATTATCAAAATATCAAGTAATATTTTAATACATAAGTAGAGTTATGTGAACATTATTTATTATCACTATTATTATTGAAATACCATTAATACATGCAAATCATTCCTTTAAACACTGTTCATACCAATGAATTTGTTATTTTATTTTTTTTAGTTGTATAAGTACTAAGCTATCTATCTATCTATAATCTATATATATAAATAAGTTTTGACGACATATGCATTTCTATAGATAGGGTCATATGGGGAAGTAATGTTTGAAAAGAAAGAAAGCCACCAAAATACCAACTCGTTACTGTCGCTCCTGGCAAATACGAAGTCCACCTTCTGCTCCCCCACTCTTCACCCCAAAAAAAAAAAAAAAATCACCTATCTTTTGTACCACCCGAACATAGAAGGACAAAATTGATAGTGGGTCGGACGTTGAAATATGCTTGGACAAAATCAGTGATTTATCGTCTTATTCGATGAAGATTCACTTATAAGCCCTAAATAAATAGAAAAAAAAAAGAAAAAGAAAAGAAAGAAATCGATTTTCTTTTGGCCATCCACTAGTAAAAAGTTGGTAGGGGATGAAATGATTAATAAAAATATAATTTGATTAATTAATCTTTTATCTATAATAAATTTTTTATAATTAACTTTTTAATTAACAAAAGTACATCACCCTTAAATAAGATGAATTTTAATCTTATTTAATAATATATAAGTTGATAAATTAATAAATATTTTTAGTAATTAATCTTAAAAAATATATGTGAAATTTACGAGTAAAATTTTTAGCGGGACGACGCGGGAGAAAAATAGCGGGCGCGGGAGTTTGGAATTTTTCATTATGAGGCGAAATTCCCCTCATTTTAAAATCTGAGGCGAATTTCGCCTCATTCCCCAACTCATGAGGCGAAATTCCCCTCATATTTTAACATATGAGGCGAAATTCGCCTCATCAGCCCAGTCACTGCCTATATATACCCCCCTTCTCTCCTCTGCTCCCTCATATTTCTCTTCCCTCTCTCACATTCGCTCCTCTGCTCCCAACTACAACGGTAATTCATCTTCACTTTTTATTTTATTTACTTAATTTTTATATTTAATTTTTATTTATAATTATTTATTTGGATTTATTTTTGCAGGATTTTATTATTTCTCATTACAAGTTCAACAATATTAAAATCAAATATAATATAAGGTATAATATTTACAAATTTTTTACAATTTTTTCCAAATTTTACCTTTTATTTTATAACATTTATATCAATATAAATATATTATATATCATAATACGTTTATTATTTCAAATGTTTACGATAACAAACTTACATACAATATTTTAAGTAAATATAATATATTTGTAATATTAATTATACGTTTTTTTTAAATTATTCCAATACAATTTGTATTTATTATTTATAATTCTGAAAAAATATATTAATTAATTAATAAATTTTAAGTCAAATATTAATAACAATAAATTTGTAATATTAATTATATAATTTTTATAATATGTGTTGCATTTTTTAAAATTCTGAAATAATAATTAATAATTAAATCTTAATTAAAATATTAATAAATTAAATTCTGAAATTATATATGAATAATTAAAAAATGTTATTAAAAATCACGGGTCTGGTATATTTGGAGGATGAGGCGAATTTCGCCTCATTATAATTATATGAGGCGAATTTGGCCTCATGCCACGTCGGCTAGTGAGGCGAAACTCGCCTCACTAGCCGACGTGGCTCCTAGGTTCTATGAGGCGAATTTCGCCTCATGTAATTACAATGAGGCGAAATTCGCCTCATGCCACGTCGGCTAGTGAGGCGAGTTTCGCCTCACTAGCCGACGTGGCACCCTCATCCTAGCGTGAGGCGACTTCGCCTCCTTTGCCCTAAGTGGCAGACTTCCAGAGGCGAATTTTTGAGGTGAATTTTTCGCCTCAATAGCACTATTGAGGCGAAATTCTAAGCTACTGAGGCGAAATATTTCGCCTCTTAAGCTCATTTTTTTACTAGTGATCCGATTTAGATTCACATGGGTTTTAAAATAACACCTCAAAAGAAATTAATTTTCTTTTCTTTTCTTTTTATAACATAATTATGTTGTGATAACATTAATTGATCTTAGGGTTTTTCGTGTTTTATCAATTTAGTCCTGTACTTTTTCTGGAAGGTGCTCTTTAATTAGTATATTAGCCCTTTTCAAAAAGCACCGTGATACCTCCGTCCTCATTCTCCAACAAAATCTAACCTAAATTATTTTGCTATTTTTTCGGTGACACGTAAATGGATGGAATCAACCTCCTAAAAACACATTACTCACTAAATTTAATTGCCAACCCTCTTTTACATTTTCAACTCATATATTTTTTGACACCAAGAAAAGAAACTAAAACATTACCCAAAATTATAATAATAATTAAAAAAACTGTATGACAAATCCAAGAAACCCGAATCCAAAATCAAAATCAAGTAGCAACTAATATAAGGAAAAAAAAATCTAAATCCTAAGAAAAGTTCTCCCCAGCAAGTTAGCAATTAATATCATACAGTTTCAAAATTGTCTCTTAAATCACCTTATAGAATCTAGATGGCGAGTCCTTCAAGGTGGGCAAAAGGTCATCCCTCATGAATCTCAAACAATCTTGAATTGGGATGGTAGTAAGGTGTAAACGTTTAATAAAATCTGTTAGTAAATTCATTGAATTCAGCTCAATATTTATTTAAACTTGATCAGATAATAGTTAAATCAATCTTAAATTTAAGTTATTCAAATGGTTTCTAGCAATTGGGAGTTTCATAGAATTTGGCTCATTTAGCTTGGAAATATATAGTTAAGCTTGAGTCAAGTTTAAATGCTTTTAGGTACATATCAAGCTCACATATATAGAAATATTATTTTCCAACAAAAATCAAGGTCAAATGGATTTAATTTAATAGAATCGAGTACGAACTTATTAAGAATTTTTTCAAGTCATTGAGCTAACTGAAAATTCTAAGTTTTGTTAAGTTTGAATCAAGTTCAAGCTTTAAAATTTTGAGCTGAGCTCGATCTTGACTTAGTATTATACTATCTTCACCGGACCTATACATCTAGCTCTATTGAATTCATTATAAGTGTTAAAAATATAATTTGCAATTTTATTTTTAATATATTTCTTATTTTTAGAAATTTGCTTCATAACGAAGCAACATATGGTGGTAGAAATTCAATTAAAAAGTCAGACTATTGCCTCCTAGAGAATTCTAGCAGCAGATAGTTAGGTAATTAGAGCATTATGAGCTGTTAATTCATTGAGAGGCATTTTTCAACAGCATGAGTTTTTAATCGCCCAAGTTTTGTATAAAAGAAATTAGCTTTAAAATTTTCATTGACCCCTTTTTTTTAATATTCTACACTGTGCCCGAAATTTGAAGTTAAAGGATAACAAAGGCAAATGGATTTTAATGATCCACAATCTAGTCGCGTTATTTGTTTTCAAACAATTAAAGCAATAAAGCAAACTCACATTTAGAAGCAATGATCTTTCTTAGTTGTCCCTTTGCTAGATTGTAGGTTATGGGAGTAGTTGGATCGTATTTTACCTGGGTTTGTTTGGATTACAAATTTTTATCTGTATTGTATCTATATTAGATTAGCATCTGTAGCTTATTAATATCATATCGATATCATATATGTTCAGTTTGTTTATGAGTAAAACTGTAGGCTTTTCATCAGTATCATTTTCTTGACAAATATTTGTTTGAAAATGACAAAAATATTATGTCAGAATGACTAGAAGATGAAAACAATCATTAATCTTTCAATTATGTCAAACCCATTTACTTTACTTTCATATAGAGCAAACTCATTAAAAACTAAAAGGAAAAGAAAAAAAAAAAAGAAAGAAATTAAAAATAGTACACGTAAACAAATAGCATCTAAGGGTAAGTACAAATAAAGCATCGGCATTTTAAGTTATTAACAAAATGGAATAATGTTCATAACATTTTAAAAGTTAAAAAAAATCAACATTTAAATGATTGACAAATGAATAACAAGAAAAAGCTATCAATTATTTGCATTACTTTATATAAATTGATCTTTTGTTTTAAACATTCAAAATGTTAATATCTTAGTTGAACCAGTTTGTATATCCTTCTTTTTGTCCATTTAAGATATTGGTATTCTATTTGAACTTATTCAAACGATGATATTTATTGGTGTAATTTATGTGAAAGAAATTTAATGCATACATTTCTTTCTTTTGAAATGAGAATTAAAATGGAAAGAAATTTCAGTGGGAACTAAACAACAGGTCATAAGATCAAAAATACGAGGCAAAAGGATATTACTTAGTTCCAAATACTTATTAGATGCAAATAGAAACTTACCCTAGCGAACTATTTTCCTAATGGGTAGTGTTGGTCTAACTACTAATTGACTAAGTGAATTTTTGTTCCAGATGAACTAGGTTTTCCAAAGGATTTAGAAAAATATGGTTTTTGATATAATTCAATGATGAACCAAATGTGAATTGCATTACAAGGTTTTATTTCCGAACTCCTCCTGAATTGATATGCTTTAGAGGGTCCGTGTTGAATGAATTATTAAAAATGGTTCATGTCAATTCAAACAACAATTGCTTTATTTTCCTTTTTTTTTTTTTAGTTTTTCCTTTTTACATCTTGTTTGTCTTTTTATTTTGATATATCTTATCTTTATTCATATTTGAATTGAATTTATTGTGTACCGAACGTTTTTAGATTTAAGAGAATAATTTAAATTCAATAGAAATCAAGTAAAGTATAAACAATACTACAAATAATAGTATAGAAAGTGAAATAATAAAGAATTCTAGTCATAAGATATAATTTTTCAAGGCATCAAAATAAAGCATTTTAATTTCATGTTTGGTACATGGAATGGACCCAAAATGGAATCACAATTCCAAGTTTCCTTCTATTTCTTATGTTTGGGTACACTTTTAGAAGCTGAAATCAACAATTCCGGTTTAAAAGAGAATTTAATTACACTTTCTCAAATACAAAATTTATCCTATTACATATTCATAATTTGTATTTATTGCTAAGAATATTTTTAACAAATACGCTTTATAGTCATCCTATTCCATTCTATTCCACATTCACTTCCAAACAAAAATTCATTCTATTCCATTTCAATCATTTCTATTCCAAATAATTTCATTCCAAATCGTTCCTATATATTAGATGTGACATATGAATCAATGTGATATGCTTGAAAGTAACCACTTTTTATAAATCAATGTGATATTCTTTAAAGCTGTTGCATAAATAGGAATAAACTTACAAAACTATTTTAGAATGGATTGTAGACCTTTTAGGCTTTCATTACCATATCATCAAGATAGTTTATGTTGATTTATGGAGATGTGCAACTCCATTATTTTAAGTATTATTGCACTTCATTACAACCAACCATGACTTTCTCTCTAATATAGCATTGAAAGCTTATTATAATTTATTTATATGGCACACTCTTGCCCTTTATCATGCTTGCATGAAAGGGATTATTGATTTATTTTCATCGATACCAATGGAAAATGTTTTTCAAGTTTTTACATGCTAAATTTCTAAGTTCATCTCTTATAATGCCCTTCCATTGTGCATTGGAAATATTATGTTGGTGAATACGAAAAATTATAAAGTGTCAAAGGTAGTAATTTAAAATATTTTAATATATTAATTAGAGTATGTCTAGAGTAAAAATTGGAGGATGGCTAGATCTGGTCGATGAAGTGGAATAGGTGTCAAAGACCATACCCTATCACGAATAAAAGGTATTTAGATTGATTGAAATGGACTCCTAATATGACGAATGTTGTTAAATCCAGCTGGAGAGCTTAATCTAAACATGTTAGAGGGTCAATGATTAATGGATAAAACCAGATTGAATCAGGGTTATATCGCGATTGAACTAATCCATCACCAAGGAGGAATCAGTTGGTCAACTTGGATCTGATAATACTGATTTGTCCAAATAAAAGTGTAAAAATTCCATAGTAGAAATTGAAGTTAATATATCTTGCTTAACCTCTTGTTATTACTTTTTATCAAGTTATTTTCTTCATTAAGGTACCAGGAGGTTTAATTTTTTTAAATAAACTTTATTTTGTATTCACCAGTAAAAACAAAGAGAGTTATAAAAAAACTTTACAAGCCTTGATGAAAAAAAATTATTAGATATGATTGAGAGAATCCTACATTCATGTTACCCTTCATCAAACCTACTACATTGGAGGGCATTACAACAAGATTTGGCTGAAATTCGTAATAACTTGTTCAATATGAGTTGTAGGGAAAATTCTACGGTAAGTATGTACGAATAAGATCAAAGAAAAGTTATTAACTTTCAAGCGAGGGGTGAGGATAGATTTAAAAAAAAAAAAAAATCTCCACAATCATGTTACCCTTCATTAAACTTACATGTCCTTTCTTTAATTTTTTTAATTAAATCTACATTCTACCAAAGAGAAATTTTTTAGTATTGAATTTTGGTTTATAAAACATGAAATTTTTTATGCCAATCAATTTATAGGTGAATCTAGAAAATCTAAATACTAAAAAGTGAAAATTGGTGCCTACCAAACCATAACATATGATATATGATATAATTTTCCAAAATCATAATAAAAGAGACTGCATTTCTAAGTCTTTTAAGAGTCATATATCTAATTTATTATATTATATATATATATATTTTAAAGGTTATATGATGCAATATGTTTTGTTGTTTTCCTTATATCTCACTGAAATGGTAAAATCTCAGAATAAACCATATAAATCTGTTATTGAGGAACAACCAAGACCAATTATTTCCACTTATGATACTGTGCCGTTTAAAAACCCAAAAGAGAGAAAAGGTACGTCAGGAATTCGAGAGAAAAGGTATGTCGTGTGGTACATTCTTAACCTTATTTGAATTTAAAAAAAGAAAAAATTGTATTAGTTTATCACATACACACACACACACATCCTCCGTATGTTTTACCTTATTTTAATAATAATATGCATAACCTCTGCGTAGGGATTTATTTATCATTCCCTTTATTTTTTTTTTTTCTATTATGTTGAGTTTCGTCAATTTTTTTTCCTTATAAAAAAAATGAAATAATAAAATTATGATGAAACGTAATAAGGAATACTGCTTCATTGTAATTAGGGGAAACAAAATCCGTCATGAGAAAAGATACAAAATCGTTATTAAACCTCCTGGTTCCCTTAATATGAGAAATTATTTGAAAAACAAGTAAAGAAAGTATGATATATTTATATGCCTTTTTTTCTTGTTATAGTTATCCTGTAAAGGAATTTTTTTTTTCTTATCTAATTCTAAACTATATGATGCACTAAATTTTCCCCTTTTATCACTTTTTACATGAATATCGGGATAAAAGAACTATATCCATTGCCTATTACTATTAAGGTTTGGTATTTATGGATAATTCGAAATGGATTGGATTGGAATCAATGGAATGGGATTTGTCAAAAATATCCTTAATAACAAATGAGATAATAATTTCATATAAATAAAAAGGTAATTAAATCAAGTATCATTGATGTAAGATGGAAAGGAATCGCGATTCTGCTTCTTAAAGATAGAATTAAATTCTTCCTTCTCAAAGATGGAATAGAATTTTCCCCTGAATCTGAGATCTTCTGTTTTGCGATTTTGACTTCTAATAAGGCTTTCAAATATGGAAAAAGGAAATGGAATCCATAATTGCGATTCCATTTTGGTCCATTCCTTTATACGAAAAACATGTCATGCCTCTCAAGAGTCAATAATGATACTTGAATTTTGATAAAATGTGCAATTAGATATTTAAATTTTAAAATTGATTAATTTAATATCTAAAAGAACTTTTCATGTAGCAAATTGACCTATTTTAAAGTTGTTTGGGTATTAAATTGATCAATTTTAATATTTAAGTACTAAATGAATTAATTTCAAAGTTTAGGTAATTAATTGCATATTTTGTCAAAGTCCAAGTATCATTTACATATTAATTATATTTTTCTCTGAAAAAAAACTTATTATTTCCGTGATGAAAACACATATAGTGCAATATGATGTACTCTTTGTCTCTTTCCCCTTTTGGCCAATAAAAGAAAAAAAATTCTTTGAATAAACAACAGGGATTGCCGACCGGCTAATCCAAGACCAGAGACGAAAGTGTAAATTCAGTGAAACTTCAAAGAGAAAATTTACCGGTGTGTCAGCACGTTATATATTTTAAAGGTTGGTGAATAAATATTAATATTGTTTTAATAAATAATAATTGTTATGAATGTTTTTTAAGAAACTTTTAAATTTGTATAGATCTCTAAATTTAAGTTGTTTGTATTTACCTCTTCAAACAAATATATATCGCACTTATTTTGTGAATTAGCTACCTTTATCAATATTGAATCTAACGTGGACAATAGAACAAAAAGATAAAATAAATGTCAGATCATATTTTTTATAATAACATGACAAATGATCCATTTTACAAATGATTTATTGATCTAAGGACTCCTCGACAAATTACGACCAATAAATATATACTTTTCTTATTATAATTTATGGCGTTGACAAGGAAGTTTTGGTTTTTTCTATTTTTTTTTTTATTATTATTATTATTATTATTATTATTATTATTATTATTTGCCATTTTCTTTGTTACGACACATGATGGTGATTAGCCATGAATTATTTTACAGTATCTTTTGTCAGAATTTGATAAAAAAAATTTTTTCAGAAAGCTCTTTTCTTTTATTATCTTTAGCTCTTTGAAGTAAGCTTTATGACAAGTTGTAGAAAAAACTGAATAAAATTACTCAAATCACTCAAACGTTTGACTAAAGATAAACATTTTTTTATTTTTTATTTTTTTATAAAAGGAGGCCTCTGATCTATATCATTTTGCATATGCCTGCAATGGTTTACTCTATTCTAGCTAATTGCTTTTCTTTGTAGAGTAAATTTTGATTTTATGTGCTATGCCTATAATATGTCGTGAGTCGTGACAAGTTCAGTTTGATAACCAATAAATATATATGTGTGTATATATATATATATATATATATAATATGTTGGGTCGGTTTATGGACATTCAGATTAGGCAAAAACTAACTATAAAATGGATTCTATGCTATATTTATATAAAAATATAACGTGGCATATTTTTTAATAGCATCCACGTCAGATTCAATATCCATATAGACAGTCGATTTACAAAAATAAGTAAGGCACACGTTTGTTTAAGAGGCTAAATACGACTTTTCTAAAAATTAGGGTCTGTACAATATTAATTTTTTTTTAGGGGTTGTTTGTATAATTCATCCTTTAACAAATTATCATAAAAAATAGATAGCTTTTGAAACCTACTCACATGTAAATTTTACCTATACCTAGACTATTCATTTTCCACATACTTCTTAACTGAAATGATCTAACTCTAATTTTAATTTAATTTTCATGTATATGTTTTATTTGTTTTAATTATTGAACTTTATGAGCATGTTAATTGATGAGAGTCATGTGTTGTAATATTAATATTAGAGCAGATGATTTGGTAATAGGTTAAATGCGTTTAAGTTAGTGTATCTTGAATATTATATATGTGTATGAATATAATTAGTGCTTGTGTTGAATATGTGTTATTTTGTAGGTGAGTATGTGTATTGAGATTAATGTTATTGTTTTATATATATTAATGTATGTATAATATAATTAATGTTTGTATCTCTTATAAATTAATATGTGTGTGTTATGTTTGAAATTATCAAAATAACTTTTTTTTATGCTTAAGAAATTGTTGACAGAATTTTACAAAAGTTAAACCTATTTTTCAAGCTCAAATTAAACCCAAATTAAGCCAAATTTAAACCTAAGTCTTATATGTCCAAAAGTCAAACTTAAGATAATAATAAGTCATAAATTTGATCAAATATTGTCTCTTTTGGCATCCCATATTTCCCATCCGAATTTTCCCTCTTTTCTTTCTTTCTCTTTTCTTCTATCTTCAAACCATAAGCCCTAAACCAAAAACCAATATCAAGCTCTTGGATTTAAAAATCTCTCCAAGCCAAAGCCTCTATATGTAAGTCAAAGCTAGCATAAACTCTTTGTTTTATTTCCTTTCTTGTTATTTAGATGTAAAATCTATGATAGGATGAGCTTAATGTCATTTGAGTTGAATGGTTTTATGTATTGATATATGTTAGGTTATATTTTATTGATATGTGAACTTGTTTATGTGTTATGGAAGTTGTGAGAAGTGTTGGTGAGAAGTGAAGTGATTTGAGTAGTTGAAG
The DNA here is from genome assembly GCA_024138025.1 of Combretum micranthum. Taxonomy (NCBI): domain Eukaryota; kingdom Viridiplantae; phylum Streptophyta; class Magnoliopsida; order Myrtales; family Combretaceae; genus Combretum; species Combretum micranthum. Next base: position 65,071 of record JAMXBD010002782.1, on the reverse strand, counting down.
TTGAAGTGAAAGTAGGAGATGATTTGATGTGAGTGAAGTAGTTTGATGTGTTGTTATGAAGTTCAAAATTGCTAGATTGGTTAATGTGGATAGAAGATAGTGTATGAAGCTAAATATATGTTTGAAGAAGGATTATGATATGTTTAAAGCTGCAATTTTTGAAGTTTAAAACATGAGAGAAGTTTTGGGCAAGTCACGGGCGAGATAAGTCTCGTGATAAGCTCGGTTTTTTGAAAAAATGGTCAGGCAACTAATCACAGGCGACCTAAAGGGCGTGATTAGTTCTGACCATAAAATTTTCCTCATCATGGGTGACCAAAAGGGCGTGATTTGGTCTGATCGTGAAGCTCATCCAAATCACGGGTGACCAAAGGGGCGTGATAATTCCCTTGTAGCTTTAACATGTTTTCATAATTTGACTATAACTTTTTCATTAGATCTCCGATTGAGGTCATTCAAGTTGCGTTGGAAAGCTTGAGAAGTGATCTACAACTTTTATGGTTTGAGCTTTTATAAATTTCAGCATTATCAATGCCTAATTTTCGATTCTTTCTACCTAATACATTTTCCAAACAAAGTTTAAAAGCCCGTTTTTTTTATGTTAAGTGTGTGATTGCTTAGGAAATGGATCTTTTTGGACTAAAATGAGATAGATTAATGATATTTGATTTATAATGATGATTGAGTGATATAATTAAGTATGGATTAAGTGGATTTGTAGGTTTAACAAATAATTGAATTTCTATGAATGTTAAAATAAAACTAGTTACATTGTATATATGGATTGAAGTTAAAAATGATGAATTTATGAGCTTATATGATCTTGAAAAATGTATAAATGGTATGTTATGACCTCGTGTTATATTTATTTGAAATTCCATGAGTGCTAGACTTAGATTTAGTTATGTTTTATGCATAATACTAAGTAGAAATATTGATTGAGTTGGTTTTCCTTGTAACAATGATAGATATTCCTTTCAGTTCTTCCACCGATCCTCTTTGAGTGCTCCTATTGATTCTCTTCATAATACAGGTACGCAATGACTTGCTTGAATGTTTGTTAGGATAGGCATATTTTGATTTGACTTAAATTCAAGACGGCTTAAGTTTTGAATGAATTGATTGTGTTTTTCGCCTTTAAATCCAGTCAGGGGAGTGGCGAACATGTCATGATGCAATGACATGTTATAATAGGAGCTTAGGCCATTTGTCATGATGCAATGACTTCATACCATGATGCAATGGTGACTTCTTTTTAAATGGCTCGGTAGGTAATCAATACGAAATGTAGTAATGGTATAACATTTACTCATCTTAAGAGGAAATAGTATAATTTAATTCAATATTTATGGGAGCATATTTATGGATTAAGTTAAGTAAAATTAACGACTATGAATCCTAAACGAGATTACTTTTTATTTATCTCAGAGTCTGAGTACTCCAATGTTGATTTTTTAATAAATATTAAAGAAAGATAAAAATGAGATATTGAGTGGTTGCATTAATTTAAATTTGCCTGCCATTTCGTCTTTGGTTTTGTTGCTGTGTACTGGCCTTTGGCTCACTGTTGTTTCTTTTCAAGTAATGATGATGATTGTTATGATGATTTGAGATATGGGACAGACTGGGAGAAATTCTTGGTTGAATGAGATAAGTAGAGTGGCAAGCGGATAAAGAAGAAGTTTTGTGAAGAAAGATGTTTTAGAAACTCAAATGTATTTTGTATAGAAGGCTTGTTAGTTAAGCCTTGTGTTGTATATAGAGATCTTAAAGTTTGTTTTCTTATTAGGGTTAAACAAGGTGAAATCCTTTTTGTTGTGTCATCAGATTGACACAAGCTTTTGTAACCTTTTGTTTTAATGTTAATATGTATAGATTGCTCATATCATGTAAGCAATCTTTGTTTTAAAAAGTTTTTGTTTTCAAAGAAAGAAAAGGTATAGTGGTATTAAACAAACAATTAACATAAACAAGTAGTTTTAGGATAACTTTACATATAATATGAAAATATTATATGTGATTGGGGACTTGTTTAATTTAAAGATTAAATAGGTCGAGTCTTTACATTAACCTTATATTTTCTATTAAAATCTTAATATTAATCAACTTAATTAAAGTAGAAGTTTGTTAATTTTGATAAGTTTTCATCAATTATTGACATAGAGCAACTACAATTGGTGGATATTATATAATTTTAATTTTACAAAAGTTCCCCTTTCCTCTTTTATTTAAAATCGATAACTTTAATACTTGAAAGAACTTTTCTTGCAGGCCAATAAGATCCCCATTAAGTTCTTTTATGTAGTAAATTGATGAATTTCAAAGTTTTTTCAGGTATTAAATTGATTGATTTTAAAATACAAGTATCTAATTGTATATTTTATTAATATTATCTTTTTCTTTTCCTAATACGAAACTATTGAAGAAAAACTAATCCCATTTTAGAAGCATTGGTAAAATGCTAACCTAAAACCATAGGACAGAGGAGAATAAAATGTTCAACCATTACGCAATCCATTGCCTTTGTGTAAATTTGTAGTGAGAAATCCACTTCTAACGGGAAAATAAAATATGGTTCAAAACCTGCATTACGAACAAGATTTGATAAGGCATTATTCTAAATCTTTTTAATCTAGCTTTAAATAGAAGATGAAAAATGTAATTAATAAATTGCATATAAATTGATAATACTTTTTCCATACACATTTTTAAAAAAAGATAAAGAAAGTTGTTGAGTCATATTAGGTATATATATATATATTTATAATAAGGAAAATTTTTGTTTTAAGGTGCTTTACTTTTAGATCTTTAAATGATTTTATTTCTTTTTTCTTCTTCCAACTCAGTTCATCTCTGGACACAACATAATTTTCCATTTGATTTGGAATTCTTTTCACTAAATTGTTTAAATAAAATAATATAAAATTAAAAACCTGATTTTTAAGTTCAGTTTGATTTTTACCCGCACCCACTAGAAAAATAATGAGAATTAAAGATAAGAGAGAAGAATGAAGCCATGCAGACAAGCAAGCACGGTACAGTAGTAAACCACCTGCTCGTCAGTCCTGATTCTCAGCAGCAGCCAGCAATCAGACATTAGCAACCCACCTTGTCCTCAGTCCTCGGTCCTCACTGTCAGCAACCAGACACTGGGAAAATACCTAGTCTTCCATCCTCACTCTCAGCAACCAGACAGTGGCAAAACACCCAGTCCTCCGTCCTCACCCTAAGAAACCAGAAAGTAGTAAACCACCCTGTCCTCAGTCTCACTCTCAGCACCATCCCTACCGTGAAACACCGGAGAAGTTTCTAAACACAAAACACAACAATGGCGGCAGAAGAAGCTATAGTTCTAGCACAGATTGAAGTGGGTTATTTACAACTTATTTTTGTTGAAGAAATGAGGGAACATATGAGGGTGAACGCCATTAGTAGAGTTCAAAATGAAGAACTGAAGAACGTGGTAATGTGTCAAAAAATGAAGATAGATGAGTTGGAGGATGCATGCCAGGAGCACACAGTTCAAAAGCAAGCAATGGAGCACACCATAATGGCTCAAAAAACGAGGATAGACACGTTGGAGGATGCACACAACCAGCGTATAGTTCAAATGCAAAGAATGGAGGATACCATAATGTCTCACAGTGCAAAGATATTTTCATTGCAGGAGCAGATAACAAAGGATACGGAGGCTGCACGGAAAGAAAAGATGACAATGGAAAATAATCATCAAAAAGAGAAAGCTGAGTGGGAAAAGGATGAAGCTGTACTTAGACAAAGGATTGGGGAACTGGAGCAAGAGCTTAGTGTGATACAGAGTGAGAACGAGCAGCAGACTCCAGGTCCTCAGCAGCAAGTAGGCGACTCCTTTTACTCGGCAAAAAGGGAGGTGATATCACAATACCTTTGTTACGTTTTTGGTGCTGCGATATTAGCTCTATTAATTTTGCTTACAGTAGATTCCATAAAGACTAAACCAAAAAACTGGAGTTTGGCTATAGTTATTTTATTTTATATTTTGATTTTCGGATGGAGTGCAGCTTTCGGTTTAATTCGATACAAGGCTTGGATGCTGCACATAGTGAGGAATTTGAAACGTAACCAGAAACTGTGTATTGCTGCAGTAAGCCTGATTTTATTGTATTTAAACACAGCCGGGCTCACATTCACTTCCATAAACTATAGTACGGTTGGTCCATGGATAGCTTTAGTAACTTTTATTGGTTCAGCTTCAGCATCTTGTGCTCTTCGGAATCAACCCTTTGGGATTACTGATTTAACATTAGGAGTAGTGGTTAGCAACGCCTTTACAGTTATCTTACGGAAGAGAATCTTTGAAGGAGTAGCAATTTTAGTGATTAGCTTTATCTATGCATTTTGTTATAAAGTGCTACTATTTTTGAGGAGGAAAAGTTAAAAAATACACAATGAGGGTGATCCTTAGTGTACTAGCAGCATGTTGCCGTTTTATCCACTTTATGCTGGGAGGGCATTGAAGCTGCTTGTGTGGACACTAGGGGAGATTTGGTTTATCACAATGGTTTGATTTTGAGTTCAGGTGAAAATGGCCACCTGAAAGCTTGGAGCAAAACCCTCAACTAAAAGCATTGGAGTACACGCTCAAGTACTGACTCAAATCCTCTCCAGTGATCAGTTCAAGCAGCAAGGCCGTTGCAGACAACTTTCTGATTTATGTTGCTTTCTTTCTTTTCTCTTAGATTTTGTTTTTCAGAGCAGTAGTCGATAGGTTTTTATCTTCCACTTTTTGTTTAGCTTAAGATGATAATTGCCAAACATGTAGCTTTAAATTTGGAAATTATGATGATTTTACTGCTTATTAATGTAATCTCTAGTGTAATGTAATGAAATTTGTGTATGAAAGAGTGGGTTTCATACAGAATGATGTGACGAAGGATCAGTGAACTTGTCAGAGTCTTTCATTTGTGATGACGTTCGTTGCTTATTCATGTAATCTGTAGTGAAGTCTCCTGTATAGTGAGATATGTTTAGAAAGACCAATGAATCGATTGTGATTTGTGGAATGATTCATCACTCTGAATTCGCACTAATCTCTAATAATCAGGTGAAGTTAGTAGAAAGTTTCCTATTTAGGAGTCTGTTTCTCTTCCTTTTTCTGATTTATGGTTCATGTTTAGAATCAATTAATGTTGATAGTTAGTAAGTTTCTAGGTTTGTATTTAGAGAGTATAGACATTTTAGTGTGAGTTTGTGTAGAAAAAGAAGCAATTGTTTTTAAATTATGTGAACATGCGAGAATGGTGGTGCCCGTTTTGCTGCTTAATTGATCAAATTCTTCAGTAAGATTGTCAAAGAAAAGAATGAACTATTTATGGAATGACACAGGAATGTAGCAATTCCTTGGTTATGTGCATATAGCTGGTAATTTTATTGTTTACTTGGAACATTTAGATTGGTGCTGACTCCTGAAAGAGGTGGTGGCTTATGATTGATATTGTTGCTTGAAACGGCTGAAATTAATGGTGATGCTCTGCACTCAAGCCTTGGACCGCCACCACCATTGAAGGTCACTAAAGCTAAAGTTGGAAAATGGTCGATATTGCTTATGACGCGTTCACTTCACCATATAAAATAGGGAGGGAACTGAATTCTAATGTAACAAGAAGGTAATAGGATTGTAGTTATTTGTATATGAAGTCTGAAAGAATTTATTGCTTGATTACCCAGTGTGCTTGAACTCAGATGTGATATGAATATTAGAAAATCGAGATCATTTGCCTGTGTGTGACAATTTAGTTAGAGTTGGCTCATTGAACCATTTTACTAATTGTGCTGTAAAGTGATAAATGATGTCAGGTTAAATTATCTGAGAGCAAAGGCAATGCTAGATTGAGGGTTTAGTTTGGTTAGGCTTCTTGCCTAAGGATGTTATCGGTGTATGAGGTTTGCTGAGGTAATTTTTTTGTGCTAAGCAAGTAGCGGAAACTATGCAACAGGAATGGAGATAACAGAAATAATTTCTCATAACAAATGTGTTTATCGGTATTGCTGTGTTGGGACTTGTAGCTACAAAAGTTTCTTTTAAAACGTATCCTGCTGTCTAAGAAAAATTATACAGAATACAGATCTGATAGGTGAATAACCATAAGCAGGACATGTATGCTCAACTTGCAAATTCAATGTCATTGCTCAATACCAAGGGAAAAGATTCACTATTGTTCATATTCTGGTTTAATTTTGGGAACTCCCATAGTCCCATGTAACCTGCGAAAGTGCTACATTATATTGATTTTTGAATAGAACCTTGGAACAAAAGCAACATTTATTAAGGCCAATAATTTGTGGGATTCTCAATCTGGAATCAATGGTTTGAATACATTTTATCAATTTCTGAAGCTGCAGGCTGAGATTCAATGAATTCCAAGTGTCCCTTTTGTAAAACAAAGCTTTACATTAAACTGACTTTTAATTGATGGGTAATTGAATTAAACTCTACTTTGTGCGTCTTTGTCAGAATCCTCTTTTATATCGAGGTTATCATTAAATCTTATCTGTGTGTCTACCTGACTTTTGTAGTTACAGAAATTTGATGCAGCCAAATAATTAGGGATTATCATGTTCCATTGATTTGAGCACAAATGCCAGAAAATGATCTTCAATTATCTATTGATTTTAACCATTATAATTTTATATTTTTAACCATTATATTACTTTAGAATTAAAAAGAAAATTATTTGTATCTATAATTTCAATCATGAATAATTTTTTGCATATATTTGTCAATTTCAATAAAATCTTTTATAATTTGATTGATTTTAACATTAATTATATTTGAAAATAAATCTTACTATGAAAGAACCCGACCTACCTAATACCACTATTAGGCATGCCAAATCCCTCAACCACGCATAATACTCTAGTATTATAAAATACTCAAGTATTATATGTGAGGTTGTCCATAACGAAGATAAATATATTGATTGTTTGTTTAATTCTGTGATAACATCATAGAACTTTAATATAAAACTACTCAGTACATGAGTAGGTTAACTTTACAAAACTTAGAATAACTTTAGTGTCATACCAATGACACTTCATAGGATACAAAACTTGTTTATGAAGAAAGCATAAGAAACACACTTAAAATCTTATTTTACAAACCAAGGCTTTTACAACAAGCCTATAACAAAATATATTTCTTCTTCAAAGTCTTTAAGAAAACTTAAACATAATAGCTTGGTTCACACACGGGTTTCCTAGCCATCCCACTAGTCTAAAAAGGCATCCCAATCAGTCCTGATATCTCATATCATTATAGTAATCATCATCAACATCACCAGCAAGGTAGTATCATGAGTCAGAGATCCAGTACGTAATAACACAAGCAAATACAAGATGGCAAACAGACTTAAGCTATGCACCTTTAGTTTTTAATAGAGAACTCAAATGAATCTTGAAAAAAGCAGTCACAACAAACAGGAAAGACTGGACTAAAGAAATAGATGATGGTCTTTAGGCCTATGAAATTACTTTTAAAACACTCTTGGGGACAACACCCTATGGGAAAGCATGCCATTTATGTAAACCCCTAAATTTTTTGGTATTCTTAAAAAAAAATAATAATCTTAAAGCTAATACCGAAATCAAATCCCTAAAATAAACCCAAGCTAAAACTAAATTCTAGAAACTCTAAATAAGATCAAATATGAATTTCATAATCTTAAGAAAAAGAGAACCTTCAAAAACAGAATGGAAAATCGAATAATTGTTCGATTCAAACCCGTACGCTTAACAATTCATCTATCTGATCCCTAACATATAATCGAGACACACCCAAATATTATTTAATGACAACATCATAAAATTTTAAAACTTTCAGCGAACTATAGAATAGAAAATTTAAATTAATACTAAAAGTGAACCCGAGTCAACACATAACCTTAGATTCAATTAAACAATCTCGAGAATTGTAAAATATTAAATAAACCATAAAATAAAGTAAAATTTAAATTTGAATAGAAAACATAAGTATAATATAAACCTCTATATTTTAAAATAATATAATAGATAGTTAATTTTGAAACACATAATATGAAATAATCTAAAATTAATATACTAAACTAATTTGCTTTTATATAATTAATTGATGATTTATGAATTTAATTGTTATAGTTAAGTTAGTATAACTTAATTTGATGATAACAAATTCTTATTTTGGAGCCTAAAATTTTAGCCTAAGTTCAACGAAATTAATAACCAAGCCCACACACAAAACCTATAGTCCAAAGCCCATGTTCCTACACCTTCTAAAGAGTTCCATATATGCCCCAAAAGTCAAAAGTGGGCAACAAATATCTACCCCAAAATGGACCCTCTCTCTCCATTTCTTTTCTTCTCTCAAGCCCAAACAAATCCAAATTTTATCCATTTCAATTCCTTCTAAGCCATCACAAACTAGATATAAAGTTAGGAAGTAAGATACAAACTCAAGAGGAGCGTTACAAAGGTTAAGGGGCGTTATTGATGAATATGGGAGAACTAGTGAAGTGGAATAGGTTCGATAGATTTATTCTTTGTAACATCCTAAAAATTTAATTAAACATTAAATCAATTAGGGCGCTACTATCACGTATAATATTCTAAAGTATTACACACTCATGCTTTCTTTAAAAGATTTTGTTTATATTAAACATTGCTACTCAATTTTAGATTATGAAATTGTTTAGTTAGATTTTCAAATAACTGGATTTAGCAGCGGAAAATCTATTTTACAAAACAACTTTTAAATAAAAACTCTACTCTCAACTAAGCATATCAACTTTCTAAGAAACAAAATTTTAATAAAACATTTTGCAATCTACTCTTGGGGGTAGATAATCATTTTATCTATTAAAATTGTCTAACTATGTTCAAAATTAACTATCTATTATATTATTTAATTAAACCGTTTCTAAATTAACTAGGTAAGGGTTTGGAATATTTCAATGGCATTAGTGGATAATAATTGATTGTAACAAAAAAAAAAAGAAAACAGAAAAATGGACCCATATTTTTAACTAACAAGTATATGATCCTGTAATTATAACCAACAAACACAATATGCTTAAAAGCTATAATACGAGAAACATAACATATTAAAAGATTCAATCATATTAAAACACAACATGTTAGGAATTATTTATATTATATTTATTATATGTTATATATGTATATTACACATAATATTTACAATATATATGTCATTTATATTATATATCTTAAATTTGTATAATATGTTATATATGATTTATGTATTATGTTCTAAACACACACATGTAACATATTTAATTTACGTAACAAATGAATTATTATATATATTATAAGTTTATAGTTTGTAGATTTTATATATGTAAAAATTTTTATATACATAAATATCTATGGTAAATATCTATTAAATTTAAACCATTAAACAAATGATTATAAAACAAATATATAATTTTCCATAATATAAAAATAATAATGAAATCCTTCTAAATCTAATACTGTGACCAATATAAGGAACAATTGCAGGAGTGACCTGATAACCGAGAATGAAGAGTTATTATATATATACTGTTCTCGAATTATCTATATTGGTATATCGTGATGTACGGTTCCATAAAAAAATTTAATCCATTCAGGGTCTATTCATATTAATTTTTATCATAAATAATTTTTTCTCGACCACATTCACATTAACATTTTCACCTCTAGTTAATCTCTATTAATACTTTTATTTAATGAGTATTTGTCACATCATTTTTGTTAACATAATAGGGGTAGTCAATTTGATAAGTAAAAAATTTAATTAAGTTTAATATTTGAGAAGTGAAAGTTGGATTGGGTACAACATATTTTTACAGTTCTATCATGGGATCATACAAGTCTTGATTTGACTATTGAACTGACTATAGATGTTATTAAAAAAATTATTTTAGTGGTTTAATCATGGTTTAATATAGATTTAAGTTATTAATAACTAGTGGAACCAATCCTATATAAAAAATTGGATCACATTTAACAACTTAAAATTTTAGGTGAGATAAAAAGGAAACAAAAGGAAAAAAACCAAATTTTAGGTTGTGGTTTTAACTTTTAACACTATCCTAATAAATAGTAATGTCATGGCAATTTCTTTTTAAATATGAATGTAGTATTAACATGTTATATCTTTGACTTGTTATTTGAGAAAAACCTTTAAGTAAATATATATACCTTAAATCAAAATCCATGTATGGCAGGGGACTTTAGCTAGAAAATATTTAACTCCAGAGGCTTCTTTTTTTTTTTTTTTTTTTTTTTAAACCAATTACTACTAACTACAACTTTAGACAAAGGGGACGGACTAGATTAATTTTACTAGGAGATTGGCGTTTGTATCATTCAATTATAAAGGTTTTACTTCCAAAAAGCTTTTGTCTAAAACACATTGTTTTCATTGGAAGTAATATAACTATTAGAATTACTACAATTTATACATAAATACAAGACAATACAACTCGTTGTTCGTAATGTTTTACTGATATCTTTTGGATGATGATAACTTTTTATATGCGATGCATATATGTAATTACATAGATTTCTAATATATTATGTTTCCTAGAATAAAGTAATAGCATATATCAGTATCATATATTTTTATAATATGTGATGTTAGCAATATGTTCGTTTTGATCATCATTTGAAGAAAATTTATTGCTTTATCAATAAGCTTAATTTACACAAAATTATAGATCAAATTTAGAGAAAAGCTTTACCATTTAGTGGGAAGAATAATAAAATTTCTATGCTACGATCGGTAAGATTATCATTTAATTGATTATGAAAATATAATGTGAAAAAAATTAATAGTTTCAATAATGGGTTAATTACAAATACATACTTTGTGTTTTAGTCAATTTACAAATACATGATATGTGTTATTTTTTTTGACAAATAGATGATACAAAATTGTTTATATAATTAATTAATATTAGAATGATATGTTTAAAGTTTTATTGGTCTAAAAAAATAATCTAATAAAAATTATTACTTAAAAAATTAAATAAGTAAAATATTAAAAATCATTTTTGAGGTGTTATTATAAATTATTACATAACATTGATACTTTTGTATAAAATTCAGGTCACCTATTTGCAAAAAAAAAAAAAAAATTAACACAGGATATGTGTTTACAAATTGATTAAAACACGATAAAATTTTGTAAATAACCATTTAATAATTTAATGAGACCGGTCTTCACCATTAATTTTTCAGAATATAAACTCTAAAAACAATAATAACAATTAACAGAAAAACCCAAAACATCAGTCAAGCTAAAAAATTCCTTAGACACTTATAATCTAGTGGGGAGGGAATTGACTAAGACTCTTTAATCTCAAATAGTGGTGCAAACAGACAGTTAAATAAAGAAATAAAGCCGAAAATTTGTCCTTCCAATGATAACAATGAAACTAGAGCATAACAGAACAAGATGGCCAAAAACCATAGCCAGGTGAACCTTGTGTCGTATCAAACTTGAACTTGAGTGTTGATTTTCGGCCAAGCCGCCAATTCGGCATAATACGGGCATGGACCACCACTTCCAATTGATAAATGGCGATGGTTCTTCCATCGTCTATATCCCGTGCTAAATAATAAGCTACAAGATCATCAAGATGCGCCGATTCAGTATCAATTCTTGTGGTCATGTGGATCCTAGTTCGGCTTTTACCCTGGTGGAGATTAGAGATGTGGATAGTCGTTTGTCCAATGGAAACATTACGATAATACAACGTTACATCAATATTATCGTAATAGGTGACTTGCACATGAACACGATTGTATAAACCGAATGAGACGTTCCATGAGCCGGTAATACTAGACGATGGAGATGTTGAGGAGGGATTTTGGGGAACAGTAACATTTATAGGAGTGAGCGGATTGATTGATTCAACGATAAGGCAAGGTTCGGTTTGTATAAGAAGAAAAATAACAAGTGGGATTGCAAAAGAAACCCCCATTAAAGCGCACACCATTGGAATTGCACGAGTTGGGAAACAGAAGCCTAATTCCGTTAGATTTATTGATTCAACGACTCGAGCGCCAGCAATCTCTAAAGGTACAACTGTAAATGGAGGAAAAACAATAAAATAAAATACAAAACATAAATAAAAGGAAAGAACCAAAATTCAAATACGTGTAGTGTTATTTATCAAGCAACAACAGATATTCATGGGATTTCATTACTTACCTTGTGATTGCAGCGGCGTTCTTAAGTACCTTGCTGATGTTGCTGCTGGGTGTATGTCTAATGATTTGTCAAAGGAAGGAAAAGCACAACTTAGAGTGAAAATCTCCACATCCCCTAATATAGGAACAACTCAGTCAAACATATGGATGTAATTGAGGTGAGTTTGGGACATGTCATATAAAATCCAAACCTAATCCACTTTCCTATAGATTTTTTTTTTTTTTTTTTTTGAGACCTTCTTCCTATAGGATTTTTTCTTGTCACAAAAATCCGCCTTTATAGGGTTTTGGGCTGAACCGACCTGACCCGCTCCCATAGGGTCTCTCTATTTGTTTCTTAATTTTTAAAGTTACTTTTGTTTACTTTTATTTTTGAAAGGATTTATGTCAAACTGACAAAATCTTAGAATTCACTCATTCCATCTTATTTATTTCATTTGGGAAAAGGAGGAAAAAAATTTAACTAGATAACATTTTTAGTGCACATTACAAAATTTAAATTGGTGTGTTCTATGATAAAATTAGAAATGCAACGTGAATATTAAGAAATACGAATGCATTGATTGTTCAAGCATCCAATTAAATTATAAAAAATATCATTGCAATAAATAATTCATACAATCATCTTTTGCTAAAATTATGTCTCTAGAAATTTTGCTTTTTAAGGTTTTTTTTTTGTTAGTTTGAATTTAAGTTTTTAATAATTATTTATTCTTTATTTTATTATAACTTATTGGATCGGGTCCTATGACCCACGACCCGACCCGACCCTAAACTATTAGGTTACAAAGTTTTTCGAAACCCGTGTCAAAACCTTATAGGGTTCTTAACGGGTCGATTACCCTATAATAATCTATCTGGTTGCATCCCTAGTCAAATATCTAAAAAATTATTATGTCCAGGATATGGGGCATTCTTGTAATTTTACCCTCTCCAACTATTCTAAAGTAAGGAACAGAGAGAGAAAAAAAAAATTATGATGAATGTTAGAGCTGGCAATTAAAGACTCAACCCATGAATCCAGACATGACATAATAGGGCATTCTTGTAATTTTACCCTCTCCAAGTATTCTAAAGTAAGGAACAGAGAGAGGAAAAAGAAAAGAAATTATGATGAACGTTATAGTTGGCAATTCAAGACTCAACCCATGAATCCAGACATGACATAATAGGATTATAAAAAAGGTTTGGGTAAGTAAAAGTTTACATGAATAATAAAAGGATCAAACTAAAAAACGAAACTAATTTAAAAGTGTTTGGATCTGGGTTTAGTCACTAATCCCATTTACAAACACGTGAACCTATTAAGTATATTGGTATTGTTTTGTATGCCTATTTCGTTAAAATATAATATTATTATCTTTAACTAATTTAAAAAGTGACAACTATTCATATAAGAAATAAATTATATATATAAGTATAGTATATTATAAATTATATATAGAATATAATATATGTAAATATGTACCATATAATATTTAAAAAAATCATCAGACAAATTTTCCACAAATTTTGACTTCCTTGTATAGACAAATAATCATTAGATAAGTTCCTTGCATATTTGGATCATGTCTTCCATATTCCAAATCAAACTTGAATAAACTGTTGAAGATGGATCATTGTAAGTACGTGACTTTCCCTTGCTGTCAAAACAGAAATTTCCCAAAAAAAATGAATTTTAATCCAACTAAATTTGAATCCCTATGGATATTGAACCAACTTTGTGGAACACATTGAGTATATTACCCAAATATACTCAACATTGGAGATGGGTTTTCAAAAAATCAAATCCATAAAGAAAATTTCGAATTTGAAGCACATTGTTTGTGCTTAACAAAAAACTGCAGGTCACCTTTTGACGAACCTTCTGATAGACCTTCTGACGAACCTTCTGATGGTTTAAAAAGCCAGTGGAGAACCTTCTGATTAACCTTCTTATAGCTCATTTGCTCTTGAAATCTTCTCCAAACACTATCTAAAGTATTCTTTACATAAAGCCTCTTTTGAAATCATTCTCTTAAGTCATTGTAAACCACTTTGATTATAATGAATCCTTGCACACTTAATGAATATGTTAGTTATTACTTACTTCTTTTTGTTATCATCAAAATCATCATTTGAGAGAAACCAACATTCTCCTCCTTTTTGATGATAACAAAACCTATATAGACAAAATAATGATTTTTTGAAAATGTAAAGTTCTATCTAAATATTTATCTCATATTTTGTTTACTTTCTCCCCCTTTTTGTTAGCATCAAAACAAAATATCCATTCAAAATATATAACCAAATATGAATTCCTTTAATTTAAGCACACTTTTCATGTATGTAAGAAACATTTTGTTGCAAAAGTGTAGTTTTTTTTATGCTTTTTTTTTTAAAGCTGCAGAAAAATTATAAATCATGTAGATTTTTTTTTAAACAGAAATTATTTGTGCAGAAAATACAGAAACTTGCAACAAAAATGCAAAAAAATACATAATAATGCAGGAATTGTGCAGAAATTGCAGAAAAATACATAAATTGCAGAAAAATGCAGTTTTATTGCATAAAATGCAGAAATTGTACAGAAAATGAAGAAAAAATGTAGAAAAGTGCAGAATTTAAAAAAAAAATTCAAATTTCCTCAAAAAGTGCAGAATTTTGTTTTTAAAAAGTGCAAAAATGACATAAATTTGTTCATATATTGCAGAAAATTGTCCTTTAACATACAGTAAAACAATTTCAACATATTTGTTCAATGTACTTATCTTTGTTTTAAACATATCTCCCCCTTTATAAATTTCTTTTAGAAAACAAGCTCCCCCTTAATATGATACCAAATGATTTTAAAAATATTCAATAATTATTTTCATATCAAAACATGGAGAGCAAATAAAAGGATCTATAAGGAGTTGGAATAATAGTACCAAATTTTTAGATTTTTCCTTCTTGCTTATGAATGCACATTTTTTCTCTTCCAATTGAGGCAATTATTGATCATGATAATATCTATTTACATTTGCCTTTAGTACCTGCACTTCACTTACAAACAAGTTAAACTTCTTTACGAACCCATATAAGTTTGGGTCCATTGAAAAATTTGTTTCCTTGTTGATCACTAAGCTTGTTTCTTTTGTAAAAATATTTTTTATATGACCTATTCTATTACAAAATGAACATGCATATGGATGTGTATTGTACTTTGATTTACCTTTTGATAATAATTTTGTCTTGGATAATTATTATATGCATACCTGTACCCTCTGCCATACCTTCTGATAGGATAATTTTGTTGAGTATACCTTCTGATGTAGCCTCTGCTGTTACCATTCATACTCTTTTTGACAGATTGCATAACAACTTTTTCATTCCCAGATTCATTTGCTTTTACAAATACTGTTTTACTCATGCTATTTTTCGAATTTCCATGTTCATATCCAAGTCCATGCTTAATAAATAATGTCTTTGACTACTTATAAGCATGTTTAACTTCTTGTCACTTTCATTAAACTTACTAAAAGTGTTTTTAATAGATTGTGACAAATCTTCTACTCTTCCTTTTAAATCTTTAATCTCATTCTTCAAAACATCATTCTCTTTCTTCAAAACATCAGATTTGACAAACAATTTTTCATTATCATTTTCAAAATATCATTCTCATCAACAAGCAATTTGTTTATTTGTTTCAAAACATCTTTTTCATTTTTCAAAGCTTTATTTTCGGCATCTAGTTTTGAATTCTTCAAATCAGCCTTTTTAAGAGCCTTTAAGAGCTTTTTCATCTCAGAATACATTTCATTTTCACTCATTTCAACTTCGGAATCAGAATTTACCTCGGATGTAGCCATTAGACACAAGTTGGCTTCTTCTTCATCTTCACTTGCACTTTCTGATTTAGTTTCTGACTCGTCTAAATCACTCCATGTGGCAAGTAAGGATCTATGCTTCTTCTTATGCTTTTCCATCTTCTTCATAAGTACAGGGCATTCATACTTAATATGGCCCGGCTTCTTGCATTCATAGCACACCACTTCCTTTTTCTCCTTCTTCTTTTCTTTCTCTTTGTAACCTTTTCCTACATCACAAGTGGAGTAATATTTCTTATACTTAACAGTTTTCTTACCTTGTTTCTTTAGAATTTTGTTGAGATGTCGAACTAATGAGTTGACTTCCTCGTCTTCATCACTACTAGAATCAGAATCTGAGTCATCATCCACCTTTTCTGTTTTGAAAGCCGTTTCTTTTTTGTTTCCTTCACTCTCTTCTGTCACATCTATGTGAGATTGATATGCCATCAACTTTTCTTTGAGTTGGCTTAAGGAGAGAGTGCTAAGATCATTGGCTTCCTCTATTGCTGTCTTCTTGGCATCCCAAGATTTCGGTAAGATTCTTAGAATTTTCCTGACAAGATCAGATTCTTCTAACTTCTTTCCAAGAGAAGCTAGCTCATTAGTAATAGCAACAAATCTATCAAATGCATCCTTAACTTTCTCATTAGGTTTAAACTTGAACAACTCATATCTTTGCAAAAGTGCATTGATTTTAGTATCTTTTATTGTTCTTGTTCCTTCATATGTTTCACTAAGAGTATCCCATATTTGTTTAGCAGTGCTACATGAAGAAAATAAATAAAATTCAATGATGAATGGTAGTTAAAAGAAGATTCTTAGCCTTGTTGTTTTTCTCAATGGCTTTCTTTTGATCAATAGTTATATGCCCATCGCCATTCATAGTGACTTGTGTGTCTCCAAGCAAGATAACCTGCCATGAATCAAAATCATTAGCTTTGATGTATGTCTCCATTCTCATTTTCCAATAAGGATAATTCATGCCATCAAAGAATGGTGCTCTATCAATTGCAACATTATTGTCAACCATTGTTCAAGGATCACTCAATATGAGAAAAGTTTAGCTCGGATATCAATTGTAGATATCCAAATTTTAAAACAAAAACTCTTTCTAAAAATTGAACCCTGCTCTAATACCAATTGTTGGTCCGGAAAAGATAACCAAGAGGGGGGGGGGGGGGGGGGGGGGGGGGGGGGGGGGGTGAATTGGTTATAAAATTTACTTTTCAAAATTTTGAATAAATTTCACACCACTTGGTTATTCAACTAAAATGGCTTTAAAATTTTCTTAAGATAATAATCTTAACAAATAAAAGATTTAAGCAAAAATTCGGATTAAAAGTGATTCAAGACTTTCACACTTAGAAACCTTCTTCTTAACTCTTTGAGTAAGAAAAATATGAATGATTTACTCTCTGATTAATCTTCTGAGCATATATCACACATATAAAACATCAATAAAAATCATGAAATTAAAGAGAGATAAGGAGAAGAAAGTGCAAATCGATATATAGAGGTTCCGCCTCGAGCGTCAATCCTCTCTTCCAGCTCAAAGCCAGGGTCCTGGTACTCCTCACCGGTTGTGTTCTACTATCCAATCAAATCAATAATAAAGTTACAAGAAGTTCTTGCCAATTCTCTTTGGCTACAATTCACTTAGCTTGATTCTCCTAATCAATCAATCTACTAAGCCTACTTGTAACTCTCAACTTACACTAATTATGTAAAATCAAATAAGAGGAAAAAAGAGTAGGTATTCACAAAATTTTGCTCAAAATGCAATAATAGAAATATGACAATATTTTGCATATAAAGAAGGAGAGCTTTTATCACTGATGGTTCTTGTTCTTTTTCACGTGAATTTTTCTTATATTTTCTCTCTCTTGGATGAACACTAGTTTTATCTTCATAACACCAACGGCTAGTAAAAGAAATGGATAAGCTTATTCCTATTTTCTTGTGCATGATATCAGTTGGAGTTTATCAGCAATATCTATCATGATATCAGCTTATCTCTTTCTTCAAAATTTGTAAATTTTGACTCTTGATATCTTGATGTAATTATCTTGAAATTTTTGCTCTAATGGATAAGTTTAAATCTCCAACAACTTGTACGATTATCTTGAACTTGAAATTCAAATTTGAAATCACCGTTGTTGACTTGTTCCTTCGTCTGGTACTGTTCATGCAACAAAAAGATCGTATTTTCCACAAATTTTGACTTTATTGTATAGACAAATAATCATTAGACAAGTTCCTTGCATATTTGGATCATGTCTTCCATATTTCCAAATAAAACTTGAATAAACTATTGAAGATGGATCCTTGTAAGTACGTGACTTTCCCTTGTTGTCAAAACATAAATTTCCCAAACAAATGAACTTTAATCCAACGAAATTTGAATCCCCATGGATATTGAACCAACTTTGTGGAATACATTGAGTATATTACCCAAATATACTCAACATTGGAGATGGGTCTTCAAAAAATCAAATCCATAAAGAAAAATTCGAATTTGGAGCACATTGTTCGTGCTTAGCAAAAAACTGCAGGTCACCTTCTGACGAACCTTCTGATGGTTTAAAAAGCCAATGGAGAACCTTCTGATTAACCTTCTAACAACTCATTTGCTCTTGAAATCTTCTCCAAACACTATCTAAAGTATTCTTTGCTTAAAGCCTCTTTTGAAATCATTCTCTTAAGTCATTGTAAACCACTTTGATTATATTGAATCCTTGCACGCTTAATGAATATGTTAGTTATTACTTACTCCTTTTTGTTATCATCAAAATCATCATTTGAGAGAAACCAACACGATTGATGTTGTTGTTTGAAACGGTTGAAATTAATGATGATGCTCTGCACTCAAGCCTTGGACCGCCACCACCATTGAAGGTCACTAAAGCTAAAGTTGGAAAATGGTCCATATTGCTTATGACGCATTCACTTCACCATATAGAATAGGGAGGGAACTGAATTCTAATGTAACAAGAAGGTAATAGGACTATAGTTATTTGTATATGAAGTCTGAAAGAATTTATTGCTTGATTACCCAGTGTGCTTGAACTCAGATGTGATATGAATATTAGGAAAATGAGATCATTTGCCTCTGTGTGTGACAATTTGGTTAGAGTTGGCTCATTGAACCATTTTACTAATTATGCTGTAAAGTGATAAATGATGTCTGGTTAAATTATCTAAGAGCAAAGGCAATGCTAGATTGAGGGTTTAGTTTGGTTGAGCTTCTTGCCTAAGGATGTTATCGGTGTATGAGGTTTGCTGAGGTAATTTTTTTTGTGCTAAACAAGTAGCAGAAACTATGCAACAGGAATGGAGATAACAGAAATTATTTCTCATAACAAATGTGTTGATCAGTATTGCTGTGTTGGGACTTGTAGCTACAAGAAGTTTCTTTTAAAAGGTATCCTGCTGTCTGAGAAAAATTATACAGAATACAGATCTGATAGGTGAATAACCATAAGCAGGACATGTATGCTCAACTTGCAAATTCAATGTCATTGCCCACTACCAAGGGAAAAGATTCACTATTGTTCATATTCTGGTTTAATTTTGGGAACTCCCATAGTCCCATGTAACCTGCGAAAGCGCTACATTATATTGATTTTTGAATAGAACCTTGGAACAAAAGCAACATTTTATTAAGGCCAATAATTTGTGAGGATTCTCAATCTGGAATCAAAGGTTTGAATACATTTTATCAATTTCTGAAGCTGCAGGCTGAGATTCAATGAATTCCAAGTGTCCCTTTTGTAAAACAAAGCTTTACATTAAACTGACTTTTAATTGATGGGTAATTGAATTAAACTCTACTTTGTGCGTCTTGTCAGAATCCTCTTTTATATCGAGGTTATGATTAAATCTTATCTGTGTGTCTACCTGACTTTGTAGTTATAGAAATTTGATGCAGCCAAATAATTAGGGATTATCATGTTCCATTGATTTGAGCACAAATGCCGGAAAATGATCTTCAATTATCTATTGATTTTAACCATTATAATTTTATATTATTTTAACCATTATATTAATTTAGAATTAAAAGAAAATTATTTGTATCTAATAATTTCAATCATGAATAATTTTTTTGCATATATTTTCAATTTCAATAAAATCTTTTATAATTAGATTGATTTTAACATTGATTATATTTGAAAATAAATCTTACTATGAAAGGACCCGACCTACCTAATACCACTATTAGGCATGTCAAATCCCTCAACCATGCATAATACTCTAGTATTATAAAGTACTGAAGTATTATTCGTGAGGTTGTCCATAAAGAAGATAAATATATTGATTATTTGTTTAATTCTGTGATAATTTCATAGAACTTTAATATAAAACTACTCAGTACATGAGTAGGTTAACTTTACAAAACTTAGAATAACTTTAGTGTCATACCAATGACACTTCAAAGGATACAAAACTTGTTTATGAAGAAAGCATAAGAAACACACTTAAAATCTTATTTTACAAACTAAGGCTTTTACAACAAGCCTATAACAAAATATATTTCTTCTTCAAAGTCTTTAAGAAAACTTAAACATAACAGCTTGGTTCACACATGGGTTTCCTAGCCATCCCACTAGTCTAAAAAGGCTTCCCAATCAGTCCTGTATCTCATATCATTATAGTAATCATCATCAACATCACCTGCAAGGTAGTATCATGCACCTTTAGTTTTTAATAGAGAATTCAAATGAATCTTGGAAAAAGCAGTCACAACAAACAGGAAAGACTGGACTGAAGAAATAGATGATGGTCTTTGGGCCTATTAAATTACTTTTAAAACACTCTTGGGCACAACACCCTATGGGAAAGCATGCCATTTATGCAAACCCCTGAATTTTTTCGTATTCTTAAAAAAAAAAATAATAATCTTAAAGCTAATACGGAAATCAAATCCCCAAAATAAACCCAAGTTAAAACTGAATTCTAGAAACTCTAAATAAGATCAAATATGAATTTCATAATCTTAAGAAAAAGAGAATCTTCAAAAAACAAAACGGACTCGATTCGAACCCGTACGCTTAACAATTCATCTATCTGATCCCTAACACATGACTCGAGACAACACACCCAAATATTATTTAATGACAACATTATAAAATTTTAAAACTTTCAGCGAATTATAGAATAGAAAATTTAAATTAATACTAAAAGTGAACCCGAGTCAACACGTAACCTTGGACTCAATTAAACAATCCCGAGAATTGTAAAATATTAAATAAACCATAAAATAAAGTAAAACTTAAATTTTGAACAAAAAACATAAGTAATAGATAGTTAATTTTGAAACTCATAGTATGAAATAATCTAAAATTAATATACTAAACTAATTTGCTTTTATTAATTAATTGATGATTTATGAATTTAATTGTTATAGTTAAGTTAGTATAACTTAATT
This sequence comes from Combretum micranthum, assembly GCA_024138025.1. Taxonomy (NCBI): domain Eukaryota; kingdom Viridiplantae; phylum Streptophyta; class Magnoliopsida; order Myrtales; family Combretaceae; genus Combretum; species Combretum micranthum. Next base: position 43,588 of record JAMXBD010002782.1, on the reverse strand, counting down.
TGATGATATGACAAATTCTTTATATATGAGAAATTCTTGTAATTGCAGTATATATGTGTTAGTAGAATTGTAAATATATATGTTTGTAGAAATTCACTTAAATTAAGTTGTATGTGTGATTAATTGTAAACCTTAGCAGATTTTGGAGCCTAAAATTTTAGCCTAAGTTCAACGAAATTAATAACCAAGCCCACACACAAAACCTATAGTCCAAAGCCATGTTCCTACACTTCTAAAGAGTTCCATATATGCCCCCAAAGTCAAAAGTAGGCAACAAATATCTACCCTAAAATAGACCCTCTCTCATCATCTCTCTCTCGTTTCTTTTCTTCTCTCAAGCCCAAACAAATCCAAATTTTATCCATTTCAATTCCTTCTAAGCCATCACAAACTAGATATAAAGTTAGGAAGTAAGATACAAACTCAAGAGGAGGGTTACAAAGGTTAAGGGGCGTTATTGATGAATATGGGAGAACTAGTGAAGTGGAATAGGTTCGATAGATTTATTCTTTGTAACATCCTAAAAACTTAATTAAACATTAAATCAATTAGGGCACTGCCGTCACGTATAATATTCTAAAGTATTACAAACTCATGCTTCCTTTAAAAGATTTTGTTTATATTAAGCATTGCTACTCAATTTTAGGTTATGAAATTGTTTAGTTAGATTTTCAAATAACTGGATTTAGTAGTGGAAAATCTATTTTACAAAGCAACTTTTAAATAAAAACTCTACTCTCAACCGAGCATATCAACTTTCTAAGAAACAAAATTTTAATAAAACATTTTGCAATCTACTCTTGGGGGTAGATAATCATTTTATCTATTTAAATTGTCTAACTATATTCGAAATTAACTATCTATTATATTATTTAATTAAACCGTTTCTAAATTATCTAGGTAAGGGTTTGGGGTATTTCAATGGCATTAGTGGAAAATTGATGGTAACAAAAAAAGAAAAAAGAAAAAAAGACCCATATTTTTAACTAACAAGTATATGATCTTGTAATTATAACCAACAAACACAATATGCTTAAAAGCTATAATACGAGAAACATAACATATTAAAAGATTCAATCATATTAAAACACAACATGTTAGGGATTATTTATATTATATTTATTATATGTATATATATGTATATTACACATAATATTTACAATATATATGTCATTTATGTTATATATTATCTTAAATTTGTATAATATGTTATATATGATTTATATATTATGTTCTAAACACACGCATGTAACTTATTTAATTTATGTAACAAATGAATTATAATATATATTATATGTTTATAGTTTGTGGATTTATATATGTAAAAATTATGGTTATATACATAAATCTATGGTAAATATCTATTAAATTTGACCATTAAAGGAACTGATTATAAAACAAATATATAACTTTCCATAATATAAAAAATACATAATGAAATCCTTCTAAATCTAATACCGTGACCCATTTATAAGGAACAATTGCAGGAGTGACCTAATAATCGAGAAATACCGCCACTTATAGAAAGAAATTTAGCAATTCATCCTTCCAAAATTTACAAACAAAAATCTGTTGCTCATGAAGTGTAAGTACTACTCCTTGAATATTATTTTTCCTCTAACTCGGTACACCATTGATGCTTTTTTTGTTCCCGGAAATAAGGGAAAAGCTAGTTTTCATTTTCTATGCACTTTTAGTAGGAATGAGAAAGACGGTAATAGTTCTCGCATGGTTAAGATCTTTTGGTGATAGTGAACTCATTTCATTTGTTTTGCATTCTTACGACTTATTTGGATTTTTTTTGTATCCTGTTAATGAGCATCTCTTTTGCACTATGTGAAATTTGAAAAATCCTGGAAAAATATCTTTCAAAATTGATGGTGATAGAATATCTTCTGGAAAACATGAGCATATTAAGTATGGATATATTTTTTTCTTTTGGCCACTACAATAATAGAAGGTAGAAATCAAATTGACACATTTTATTTGGGAAGACCAGAGCGATAGCATTAGATTATAAAGTCTTTGGCAAAAAAAAAAAAAGTTCTTCTTTTAATTTTCAATGAATATAATGAAGCATGACTAACTCTTTTTTTCCTTTAATTTTACGCTTCTAATTTGATAAAAGAGATGTGTTGAGTGGGGCCTTTAAATATATTGGTTACTGACTGAAGAGTTACTGTTCTCGAATTATCTATATTGGTATATCGTGATGTACGGTTCCATAAAAAAATTTAATCCATACAGGGTCTATTCAGTATTCATATTAATTTTTATCATAAATAATTTTTTCTCCACCACATTCACATTAACATTTTCACCTCTAGTTAATCTCTATTAATACTTTTATTTAATGAGTATTTGTCACATCATTTTTGTTAACATAATAGGGGTAGTCAATTTGACAAGTAAAAAATTTAATTAAGTATAATATTTGATAAGTGAAAGTTGGATTGGGTACAACATGTTTTTATAGTTCTATCATGGGATCATACAAGTCTTGATTCGACTATTGAATTGACTATAGATGTTATTAAAAAAAATATTTCAGTGGTTTAATCATGGTTTAATATAGATTTAAGTTATTAATAACTAATGGAACCAATCCTATATAAAAAATTGGATCACATTTAACAACTTAAAATTTTAGGTGAGATAAAAAGGAAACAAAAGGAAAAAAAACCAAATTTTAGGTTGTGGTTTTAACACTATCCTAATAAATAGTAATGTCATGGCAATTTCTTTTTAAATATGAATGTAGTATTAACATGTTATATCTTTGATTTGTTAATTGAGAAAAACCTTTAAGTAAATATATATACCTTAAATCAAAATCCATGTATGGCATGGGACTTTAGCTAGAAAATATTTAACTCTAGAAGCTTTTTTTTTTTTTAAACCATTTACTACTAACTACAACTTTAGACAAAGGGGACGGACTAGATTAATTTTACTAGGAGATTGGTGTTTGTATCATTCAATTATAAAGGCTTTTACTTCCAAAAAGCTTTTGTCTAAAACACATTGTTTTCATTGGAAGTAATGTAACTATTAGAATTACTACAATTTATACATAAATGCAAGACAATACAACTCCTAATTCGTAATGTTTTACTGATATCTTTTGGATGATGATAACTTTTTATATGCGATACATATATGTGATTACATAAAATTCTAATATATTATGTTTCCTAGAATTAAGTAATAGCATATATCAGTATCATATATTTTTATAGTATGTGATGTTAGCAATATGTTCGTTTTGATTATCATTTAAAGAAAATTTATTGCTTTATCACTAAGTTTAATTTACACAAAGTTATAGATCAAATTTAGGGAAAAGCTTTACCATTTAGTGGGAAGAATAATAAAATTTCTATGCTACGATCGGTAAGATTATCATTAAATTGATTACAAAAATATTAAAGTGAAAAAATATTAATAGTTTCAATAATGGGTTAATTACAAAGACATATTTTGTGTTTTGGTCAATTTACAAATACATGATATGTGTTAATTTTTTTGACAAATAGATGATACAAAATTGTTTATATAATTAATTAATATTAGAATGATATGTTTAAAGTTTTATTGGTTTAAAAAAAATAATTTAATAAAAATTATTACTTAAAAAATTAAATAAGTAAAATATTAAAAATCATTTTTTAGGTGTTATTATAAAATTATTACATAATATTGACACTTTTGTATAAAATTCAGGTCATCTATTTGTCCAAAAAAAAATTAACACAGGACATGTGTTTACAAATTGGTTAAAACACGATAAGATTTTGTAAATAACCCTTTAATAATTTAATGAAACCGGTCTTCACCATTGATTTTTCAGAATATAAACTCTAATAACAATAAATAACAATTAACAGAAAAACCCAAAACATCAGTCCAGCTAAAAAATTCCTAAGACACTATAATCTAATGGGGAGGGAATTGACTAAGACTCTTTAATCTCAAATAGTGGTGCTAACAGATAGTTAAGTAAAGAAATAAAGCCGAAAATTTGTCCTTCCAATGATAACAATGAAACTAGAGTATAACAGAACAAGATGGCCAAAGCCCATAGCCAGGTGAACCTTGTGTCGTATCAAACTTGAACTTGAGTGTTGATTTTCGGCCAAGCCGCCAATTCGGCATAACACGAGCATGGACCACCACTTCCAATTGATAAATGGCGATGGTTCTTCCATCGTCTATATCCCGTGCTAAATAATAAGCCACAAGATCATCAAGATGCGCCGATTCAGTATCAATCCTAGTGGTCATGTGGATCCTAGTTTGGCGTTTACGCTGGTGGAGATTAGAGAAGTGGATGGTCGTGTGTCCGATGGAAACATTACGATAATACAACGTTACATCAATATTATCGTAATAGGTGATTTGCACATGAACACGATTGTATAAACCGAATGAGACGTTCCATGAGCCGGTAATACTAGACGATGGAGATGTTGAGGAGGGATTTTGGGGAGCAGTAACATTTATAGGAGTGAGCGGGTTGATTGATTCAACCGTAAGGCAAGGTTCAGTTGCTATAAGAAAATTACCAACAATTAGGATTGCAAAACAAAACCCAGTGAGAGCGAACGTCACTGCGAATAAGATGCGTAACGCTGATAGCTCTTTTGATTCAACGACTCCAGCGCCAGCAATCTCTAACGGTACAACTGTAGATGGGGTGAAAAACAATATATATTATATATATATATTAAATATAAAAATAAATAAAAGGAGAAGCAAAATTCAAATACGTGTAGTGTAACTTAACTAGTAACAACAGACATTCATGGGATTTCATTACTTGCCTTGTGATTGCAGCGGCATCCTAATTAACTTGCTGATGTTGCAGCTGGGTGTACGTCTAAAAGAAATTCAAAGGAAGGAAAAGCACAACTTAATAGAGTGAAAAATCTCCACATCCCCTAATATAGGAACAACTCGGTCAAACATAAGGATGTAATCGAAGTGAGCTTGGGATAGATCATATAAAATCCAAACCTAATCCACTTTTCTTATATATAAATATATATATATATTTTTTTTTGGGACCTTCTTCCTATAGGATTTTTTTTCTTGTCACAAAAACCTGTTTATATAGGGTTGGGCTGAACCGACCTAACCCGCTCTCATAGGGTCTCTCTATTTTTTCTTAATTTTTAAAGTTATTTTTTGTTTACTTTTATTTTTGAAAGGATTTATGTCATGGTGACAATCTTAGAATTCACTCATTCTATCTTGTTATTTATTTCAATTGGGAAAAGGAGGAAAAACAAAGTTAACTAGATAACATTTTTAGTGCACATTACAAATTTAAACTAGTGTGTTTCTATGATAAAATTAGAAATGCAACGTGAATATTAAGAAATAGAATGCATTGATTGTTCAAGCATCCAATTAAATTATAAAAAATATCATTGCAATAAATAATTCATACAATCATCTTTTGCTAAAATTATGTCTCTAGAAATTTACTTTTTAAGGTTTTTTTTTTTTTAGTTTGAATTTAAGTTTAATAATTATTTATTCTTTATTTTATCATAACTTATTGGATCGGGTCCTATTGGGTCATAACTATGATCCATGACTCGACCCTAAACTCTATTAGGTTACAAAAGTCTTTCAAACCCGTCTCAAAACCTTATAAGGTTCTTAACGAGTCGGATACCCTATAATAATCTATCTGGTTGCATCCTTAGTCTAATATATAAAAAATTTTATGTCCAGGATATGGGCATTCTTGTAAATTTACCCTCTCCAACTATTCTAAAGTAAGGAACAAAGAGAGAGAGAGAAAAAAAAAAAAAAAGAAATTACGATGAATGTTAAAGCTGGCAATTCAAGACTCAACCCATGAATCCGAAACATGACATAATAGGATTATAAAAAAGGTTTGGGTAAGTAAAAATTGATATGAATAATAAAAGGATCAAACCCAAAAATGAAACTAATTTAAAGGTGTTTGGATCTGGGTTTAGTCACTAATCCCATTTACAAACCCATGGACCTATTAAGTATATTGGTATTGTTTTGTATGCCTATTTCGTTAAAATATAATATTATTATCTTTACTAATTTAAAAAGTGACAACTAGTCATATAAGAAACAAATTATATATATATATATAATATAGTATATTATAAATTATGTATAGAATATAATATATGTAATATAGAACATATTTAACAAATAAATTATATAAAATTTACATATTAATATATAATTGATTAATTTGCAACATATATAGCATATATAAATATATATGCAATATATGTACCATATAATTTAAATCAAATATCTATAACTATCATATGTATAGATATAACACACACAATTACAAAATCTATAGTTTGTAGAGATGACATGTGAACATTTTTAAAGTTGATTGTATAATACATATAACTTATAGAGTACCAAGAAAATATGCATTATAATAACATATATCGCTTAGACACATATATATACACATTACATAATATATGTGTGACATAACATATATATAAAGAATATTTATAATGTATATGTTTATTTATATACTGATCTACATATACAAGATCAATAGGTTAATAATACATAATTTATATATTATACCTGTATATATGTGTATTATGACTTATTTTTTAGATGAATAATAAAATATTTGTGTTATAAAATATATATCATGTATGACATAATATGTATGTATATAACACATCTATATAATGTATAAAATCTATAGGTTATACATCAAGTAGGTATAAGTAATTTTTTATTTATTCCATTATAATATATAAGTTGTATTCTTTGTAAGCTATAATTGATAAGTTAAAGTAAATGTTAGAAAGTATATTCCCGTATATAAATTTTAAATAAAGTAAATGTTGGAATACGATATTCTAATTTCTTACCAGTAATACTACTCCTAAAGTATAATTTTTCTATTTCTGTCTATTGCTCATGTTTAATAAATGAGTCATTGATCTGATGCGGATGTGTATAATTTCATATACTACCAGCAAGTGTACTGGGTCTTGATCAAGTAATATAGAATGAGTAGAGTATCGTTCCCATAGAGACTAAATTAACTACTAGATTGATATTAGTTTATACTAATATTTAGGTTATCAAAATTGATCAATTACTAACTAATTCTACCTATATGAATGCAAATGAGAATGTGAGAAGTTTATATAAGATGAATGTATGAAGGAAAAGAAATCCATCCTAATCTTTACTAATCATACTGAATTTATATTATATGAACAATTAGAATTATGGATATTTATAAGAAATTGTAAAGACCTAAAACAAAGTTTTAGTGAACCATAAAATAATCTATTAGCTTCCGCTATACAAATTCTCAATGGAATCTAATTTACAATTATAAATCTTCCAATTCTATTATTTCTAATATCCTAAATTACTTCTCCTAAACTTAGTGAGAAATTAAAATAAAATATTGCATGAAGTACATAGAATAATTTCTAAATTAATATTAAACTTAATTGTTTCCACAATTGTTGTTTAATCTCATTCATGAATTCCTATGAATCCTAATTCTTTTTCCAAATTATCAGAATTCTTATCAATTCAATTTCAATAAAAATAAAATAGATAATTAGGATTCAATACAAATATTTCATAATTCTAACAATCCTATATATAAATTCAATAATCATTTTAGCAAAATTAGGATTCATCACTTCCCACAAAAAAGATTTAGCTACTCATGGATGTTGATTCAATAATCAAATAAGAATATGTAATTGATAACATTATGAACAAGTAATTCAGATAAATGAATTGTATAAGAAAGAGATTAGATATCACCAATTCAAATATCGCAATCTTCAATTACAATCCTTGAAAGCTCAAATTCTCTCACAAATCTCTATGAAAATGCTAGACTATTTCTATACTGAAGTGTACTATCTATTTGCTTCTGCTTGTTGTTGTTGCTTGTTGCAGGGGGGAGAACCCCTATTTATAGGAAAAATTTCGTGCAAAGCATTAATAGAAAATTTCAGTTTCACTTCATACGCCGGCAATTATGGAGCTTACGCCGGTGGTTTATAGGAAGCGTAAATGCTTCTTCATCTTTGCGTAGGCAGTGCACTGGCAGCTTTCATCTTCGGTTACAAATGTAGGTCGCTTCTACACTGGCGGCTTAGATATAGATCTAGCCGGCGTATGTGATGAGAAATGAAAGGTTGGGCTAATTTAAACGAAAGCTTCCTAAAGCCGGTGGCTTTGATACCGACTTAGACACTCCAATATTTGGTCTCTTCAATTGCCTCCAAGCATGTGTTGTCTACTTGTCGCTTCTAATCCTTGATCTACACTGCCTCAACGTCGGCGCTTAGGAGCCAGCGTATGTTGTAACTCCTTTTACGCTGGTGATGTTTCAATTCTGAGCTGCCGGCCTTTAGTGTAAGCTGGCTTATTCATCTTCTACGCCGACAACTTTGAAGCGGCGTAAGTTTGCTTGTGCCAAAGGCTGGCAAAGCTGGCAGTGTAGGCAGCGGCCTTGAGTGTAAGTCATCTGAACGCCAGCGGCTTTGAAGTATGAAATGCCGACGTATCCTTCAATTTTTCCAATTTTCACTTCAAAGTTTCTTGTTTTGATTTCTTTGTCCAAATTAGACCTGAAACATGAATTTGAATCAAAACAAATATCCATTCTAGCTCTTTGAACATCAACAAGTTGTATAAAATATGATCTTATTAGTCATCATATCAAATATTTACCTACCATACACTATGCAACACATGTTTTCACTACAGGAATTTTGATATTGGGCGACGTTTACAAAAATTGCAAACGTCGCCCATCTTTTAATATTTATACATCAATTAAAACATACTATTAGCCACGTTTATGGAACATTCATTTAATTTGTAACCTTTATCTTACATTAACCGTGGTAATTTTTCATTTAAGAATTTCCCACGTAAATAAAAATTGCGTATCCTCGTCCCGCCATTTGAAAAAGTAGCCCAAATAAAAATAAAACAAAAAAGTAACTTCACTTTTTCACATTTCCTTCGTCCAAACACACCTTCAAAGCTCATACCACACTCTTACCGTCTCTTATACTTTGAAAACCTCCTACCAATCTCAACCGTACGTGCTGCAGCCACCTCCAACGGAGTCCTTCATGCCACCGGACTAATATTTTCATTCCACCCCCAACCAAGCTGTGCTCCATCCGTAGACCCATTCCTTCACAGGCAGCTGCGTGGAGAAGACGTCTTCGAATTCTTCAACAAAATGGATCTTCGTCAATATAGCCACATAATCTAGGTTCATCTTTTGTTTTCTAACTCTCATTTAGTTGTTCCTACGCATATGTTTGCATGTGGTCTTTGTAATTTTTTCCTTTACGATTTAGGTTTCATTCTCTAGTTAGGGTTATGAGTAATGTTATCTTGTACGATCTGGGGTTTCTAGTCTTTGTAATTTCTACTGACCCACTTCCATTATTTACTGTAGGATATCGGGTTTCACTACCGTCTTTGTAATTTTTGCCAGTGGACTCTCAATTTTTTCTATACGATTTGGGGTTTCACCAATAGTGGCTGTGCAAAATCAAACTTGGACTTATAGCTACGATTTTTTTTAACAATTAACTTATAGGTACCCTTGATTTGTTTATGTTTTCATATTTTTGTTTTAGTAACTATTATTATTATTTGTTGATTTTATGTGATTAAATCGTCACCTGTTCTGTTTGGAGTTGCATTATGCTTTTTACGTGTTAGTTGAAAATAACACTTCTTTGTCTGCTGTCCCTGTCATGTGGCATCATCCCCACCTTTTGCAACCTTTTATTATATTGATGACATAAAAAAGAGGAGGTGTTTTCCTTTTTTTTTTTTTTAATTAAGATTGTCAATTTTAAGACTAAAACATATAACAAAGTAATTTAGTTTGGAATTGAAGTTAAAATATTCAAAGTAATTTACCATCGACTTAGGAGTGGTATCTTGCCATGGTCCAAACCTTTGCACCCTCTGCTTTTTTTTTTGGCTCAAACATTATGTTAATGGATGGAGTAATATAATTTGGCATTATTTTCACTAGTCCGTTCTTTGTATATTGTTCCTACAATAGTCCCTTCTACAAATTAGGAACTCAGGTTGCTCCAAGTAGATTTATTTATATCAGTATTAGAATAGTAGTTTGCTTTTGCAGTTTTCCCTTCAATGTTATTATTGTTGTTAACTATCAGTCCTACGGATAATTGAATTTCAGCATTTTCATCATGATGCTTGTCATTAGGTTGTGCTATTTCCAAAATTCGCTGAAGTTTCACAAGTGTGTTATGCATGTTTTCTTGTCATATTTATGCTCTCAAACATTTGATTTATGATCATTAAAGTTATTACTTCATTTGCTAGAGTGCTTTTTGCAATAATACAGACTAGGTTACTTTGGAGACTATTTTAAATTAGCATTATGTTCTATTCTAATGGTCAACATTACAATTCATGCTATGTATCTTATATTACCTCATTCTCTATTCTTGTTTTGATAAACTGTGTGTGTTTGTTAAACTCTGTTAAAGCTTTACTGTCTATGTTTTTACAAATAATTTCATCAATGCAAATATGAAAATGATTAATTGTTTACCAATCGTACGATTTTCATAAGAGTAAGTATAGAACTATAGATCTCTTCTTTACCCCCACAGTTGAAGCTTGAAAAATGAATGCTTAAAGGACTTGATACAATAATGGTTCTCCCAAAGCTTCAAAACAATGGTTAGACTAATCAATCATATTAAATGAACACGTTCTACTATTGAATTATATTAATCGGCGCTGTTTTGGATGGCTGATTATTGTTTTATTTATTTTTTAATAAAATCATTTTTAGTTCTAGTGTGTGTACAAATAGAGCTAGACCTTAAAAAAAAAAAAGAGATAAGAATGCGACACGACACCAGACACAGACGTGTTTTTCATAGGCATCACATCTCGGCAGGATTCTACCAACCGCTCCCCCCTTTCTGCTAAAATCTAGAGAAATGGTTAGTGAATAACTAACTACCCACGATGCCAACAACAAATACACCCACAATTACAAGAACCATTGATACAACTTCCAGTAGAAAGACTACATTTGTGAGAATAATAAAGACATTGAAGTTATATCAAATTAAATAAATGAACGACCATTGTTGACTAATTCCTATTATTTTTTCCCACATTATGCTTGTACAGACACTGACCTTGGCTATAATGTAGCTGTTGGACCGATAGCACAACTGTGCGTGAGCAAACTGTAAATATGCTGCATTGACTGTAAAAGCAACATCTTGGTATGAATGTACAAGATATATTTTTTAAAAAGATGGAATCGAAGATTTACCTTACTCCTAGAATTATAATTGAATAGTAGCCATGGGCAGAATGATAAGGGGTAGAGCCCTATTTGCAACCTCTTGGCCCGTCCCTGCTCCTAGTGAACCAATTTTATCAATATAGCTTCACTTAGAATGGCTTTCTACAACAAATAGTTATTTATTTAGTAATTTTGCTGTGTGGAAGTTATTTTTATTTATCCACTTCCACTTCCGATAACCATCCCTTCTTTAATAACTGCACATGCTTGGACTTGGTTCTCTCTTCCTGGTTTCAGAACAACAAAATTCAAGCAAGTTAATAATTATGTCCATTTTAATGTATTATTTTTTTATTTGATTTTGTCATTTCCATAGACTTTTTATGAAACTTCTTGGTTTTGCATAACGATTGCCAAACAGGTAAATGTATCTCATTTTTCTTTCCCTTTATTTTTATCCATTGCATTCCATGACTTCATGGATTTTAATAATTTTGTTTCCATATACAATGGAATATTGCGGGTTTTCTTTTAATTTGTTTCTGTAATGTTGAAGTAGGTGATCATTAAGTGCTTTCAATTGTTTAATTTTATAGTGGTTGGGAATCTTATCATTCCTGCTTTACCTTCAAAACTAAAAGTATTATAATTAGTCTATTCGATAAGATAATTTCTTGTTCTACGGTTTGCCAATCTGTTTGGCTAGCAAACCCATACTATGAACATGCATCTTTTACATCTTCTTTAGTGCTTGTGCTTCCTTTTATTGCCTGTTGGTCAAATTCTTGTTGCTTTGATTTTGCATGAAATCTTACTTCTATAAAGACAAACTATGCTTTATGCGTGAAATATTGCTTCTGTAAATCATGTTTACATTTTTTTTAGCAAATTCATTTCTCTATTTCCTTTCTCTTTGAGAATACTTTCATTTCAAATATTCATAAAATGCTAACATGTGGTTGAAAACTCCGAGTATTTGTAGACAAAGCACATTTTCCTCTAGCACCTTGCTGCCTTATTTGGAGACTTTGGCAAGATCTACATAGTAAGTAAATTATCAAACTATTGAAGAGTTTAAAAATTCAAACACACTGTTTTACAATGGTTAAATATCACTTACTATACTATTTTACTATCCCTTTATATTCTTAATTAAATTAATGTTCCTAAAGTTTGCTGACACCAAGGTTAATTATTTACTTTATTGTGCAGTTCCGCATCGTTGTGGATGGATTGAGGGGTCATTTTGTCCTTGAGGGCCAAAAGTAGGGAGGGAAGCATAACCACTTTTGATTATAATGTTCTAACTCACTTCCTTCCCCTCCTCTATAGGTATAAAGTTAATTTTAGAATGATAAAGTATTAATATTAGATTCTTATTAAGTGCTTGGTACATGTTAAAAAAAACAGGATCATACATGGAAGCTCAATTTTAGAAGTTTACTTGTTCACTGATTTGAAGGCGTATTTGGGTGCTAAGTCCTCATTGAAGTCAGGTATGAAGCCTCACAAGTTTGTTTTTTAAGATTTTTTTTTCTAAATTCAAATTTTTAAGCTATACCCTCTTTCCCCCATAAGTGTTATTCTTGTTTTATCTGTTTTCTTAAGAAACATGTATTCTGTTTTCACAGGGTCTTGTGCTTGCTTGCTTTGTTATAAAATTAAACCCTTCATTCAAATAAATTGCAGTTCATTTTGTGCCCTTCTATAATTATAATACACAGCATTTGCATCCTCCAATCGACTCTGAAATTTAGGTTGCCAGATATATATGAAGAGGCTGCCCTTTTTAATTTAAGTTGATTTTGACCTTTTTTATGGCTGAACATTGGAAGATTCCTGATTTCGGACCATGTTATTCTTTGCAATATTACATTTGATGCAGATTTCTTCAATTGTTTTGGAATTTGGTGTTTTACTTTGTTCTGTTTTTGTTATTTGATTTTGGGTTTTGGCTATTGGAATTCATTTAATAAATTTTTAATCAAGATTTAAAGATCAATATTTCACATTACATGGTGATCCTGTTATATGTTTGATTACAATATATTTGCTTGCCCTGTTGTACTTTTTTTGGCAAAGATTTAGTTTCTAACCATTTATCACCATTAATGAACTTTCAAAATTAGGTACGTAATGTATATAACCAGATTTATACTTAATTTATTTTTGTCTATTTTGAAAAGTTTGATTTTGTTAGTTTTGTTTTGGTTGCTGCATTGAAGTTTTTATCTTCATTATGTCATGGCATGCTCTTGTTTTTTACCCTAATATATCATTTAACTTATCTTTTTCTTTGATTTTGCATGTCAATTCAACTCAATCTTGACACATTAGATCAGTAAGTTTTCAAAGTGGAGCTCATATATATATTATATAAAATTTCTCATTAGTATGATTGGATGAATAAGGGAGAAGCTGACATGTGCTATAAGTGAGTTGATAATTTATATTTTTTTTTGTTTTTCCAATCTTTCCCTTTTCTTTGGCCTGACATTTCATTTTTCCTTTAATTGTGATTAATGCTAGGAGATATGAGAATTTTATACTTTAAAGGATACAGTATGCCTGGGAAAAAAATAAAAACAAAATTAATGGTATGCAACATAATGTTCCTTAGTATTCATGAATATTCATGATCAAGGTTTGGATACATGTTTTGTTTTTTTGTTCTCTTTGAATAGATATTCAATATAGGAATAGATTGAGTTGTTTGGTTAGTGTATGGGCTGATCCCGTTATGGAGCTGAGTTGTTCAGTACGTACACTGTATAAGGGCTGATTCTATTATGAAAAGCACTATAGTTAGAAATTTTCTTATTTCAACCTCTACTTATACAACAAAAGAAATGGAGAAAAAAAAATATTTGGTAGGCTACAATAAATACACACCCAAACACACACACAAAAGATGGGTTATACTATAAGTATTAAATGACACACAAAATGGGTTGTACTAGTCCAACTGGATTCTTAAAGGAAAGAATGGTTTGAATCTTGTTTTTCATTTCCATTATTACAAGAATGAATAATATATTGCGAATTTTAAAATTTCATTTTATACTCAATTTAATCTTAACTTTTTAAATTGTTTTGTTGATTCATTGGCCAAAAATTGAATTTTTCAATCGTTGGATTTTTCAATCGTTTAAAGCTACTTTGGGATCTGGTTTCTACATTCATTTAAAGACTGCAACTTTTATCTGATGCTTCCTTTTTGCATTTACACATATTTTCTTTTAAGTCTGTTTCTTCATTTTTTTTTTCTGTTTAGCGTATAAAGATTATAACTACTACACTGCATTGTTGTAAAAAGATTAGAGAGATTCAATCTGGTGTAATGCTTGCTGTTCATTATGTTGGCATATAATTATAACAAATATTCTTGCCTATTATTTGGAGTTGGATTTTCTGAACTGCATTGTTGTATAGTTGTAATACTAAGCTCAAATCCTACACTAGTGTTTATATTGCTTGTTCATGAGTTGAAGATAGAGAAAATATACTTGGATTCTCAATTTGTAACTAGTGTATTGCAAAACCAAGAAAACCCATTACACCCTTTATAGTTTTACATCTGGTTTCGAATGTTGACCTTGCTTTTACAAGGAATAAATTGGATCATGGTGTTTAGGTAATGTCTTATATAGGAAATGTCCTGTTTTTTTGTTGACAAAACCAATAAGTGATTTTCTAGCATGCAAATTGTCAAATTATAGAGGATTAATTGTATTTGCTAATTGGAAGTTACGGTAGATTAAGATTGGCTAAGTATTGTGACGAAGTTTTCGTATGTCAATCAATTGTAAAGCCATCGTCAATTCGGCATAGCCCTTCATCCATACATGACTTATTCGAACTAACTATAAACTGAATTATATATTTTACTATTAAAATTTTGGTTATTTATTTGTTGATTTTTTTTATGACATATTGGAATTATTTTTAAACTCATGACGAATATAATTCACTAATAAATTCTTCTATTATCCATCTGCAGTTTTATTTGACTTTTACCGGCCACTACAACATCCTTGGTTCTTTCTCCCAATTGTTCTGTCATCACTTCCAATTTTTGTGGCTATAAAGGTAAAACTTTTCTATGAAAGAGTTGTATGATATAATGACTATAAGTTAGAGTTTTTAGTTAATTTGAATTATTGCTAAAACCTGGTAATTGAAAGGAGATAACCATGAAAAAAATTGTCAATTCTAATTTGCCTATCCTAATTGTAACTATTAATCAATAAATATAAAACTGCATAGAATCAAACAAGGTCTTAAAGTTAAACTGGTACCCAAAATGGAGATGTTATATTATGGCTTGATGGGTAGGATGTTGGTATGGTTTTTTTAATCAGTTTTGGTATGTGTCTAGTCTAGGATTGTTATGGATTTGCAAAAATTGGAAGATTAGAAAATATGTTTGGTTTTTGATGAATCCTTGGTGCAACAGTTCCTAAAGGGAACCTTGGAGAAATCTAGAATTAGGATTCTAGGGCTAAGGCCAAGTGTGTGTAAGTGTGTGTGCTTGTTGAGGTTGGATGATAATACATGGGGTCGTCTCTTCTTGATCTTCCTTTCGCTTTTGTTGTGTGGATATTTTAGATAAAGCCGCCACATCCGATTATATTATCTTCTAATTAGCATGAAAAGCTATGAGATTTGATAATTTTTCTATTAATTTTTTTTAATATCAAATTCACCCAAATATGTTGCTCCATATACAATTTAGCCCCATTTGATATGAAGCTTCTAGAGCTGTGGATATTTATGTGGAGTGTGTATTTAACAATTTAAAAGCACGTTTTATTTGGCAATTGATGGTTTGAAAGCTCATTTTCAAATAGAATGAAGCAGAATGAACATAAAAGTACATTTACATTTATCCTTTTACTTTTACAGGTTGTCCCATTTTTTCATTCTGCTTTTGGTCAGCTACATATTATTATTATTGTTATTGTTGTTGTTATTATTATTATTATTGGTGTTTCATTTTACTTGTTAATAGCTCAAAGAAAATGGTTCATAATATATATAAGCATTAATGGATCTCCTCAGTTCATTTTTCACGAAGTCAAATAACTTCGTTTTCTTACATTAAAATGCATTTGCTTCCTCATAAGGTCATAATTAATATTTATTTGAGCCACAGAAAACTAAAGTGATAATGAATATTGAATAACCTACAATTTTTCCTTATAAATTTTGATAAGGTGGCATAATGCATCAATATTGAAGAAAGATTTATCCAATATTATACATTTTATGTATGAACGCTTACATATATACTAGAGAAATAGATATTTAAAAAAAAACTTTTTTTTTTTTGCACGATACATGTATTAGAATTTTATCAATATTTTGATAACGAGTACAATAGTAATAACACCTGAAATATAATGGGAAAGTTTTTTTGGCATACTGTAGCACTTTGGCGAGTAAATGTCAGATTCATTCCATAGGCGAGTAGGTCTGGGAAATGAATCAATTATTTAATTGGATATAGCGTAAATAAATTTTTGAAGTAGCCGGGGGGAAATCTAATCATAATCCTTCATGGAAAGTACTAGAAGGAAATGTTGCTAAAAATACTAAAATCTCCCAAGGAATTTTGATAAAAGAGATTGTGATTGCTATACACTTTGAGCTTTTTGAATTTTTTTTCTCTTATTTCTGTTTTGTCACGTTGCATCTTATGGCTGTGACCATGGTCCTCACCTTTCTTACCGACATGTCCTAAATGTTAAAAGAGAACCTTAAACCAAGCTTGCGTTTGGTTGGAAAGATTAAATGGAGTAGCAGAAATTGAATCACACAGAATAAAGAATATTACGCAGAATAATTTTTTTTTACTATATAGTACTAAATAAGGTTTTGTACTATTTCGTGTTCGACATACAAAAGTATAAAATAAAATATCGTATTTTAACCATTATATCTACATGTTGAATATATTTTTTAATTAATTCAGCAACTCTATAGTAGTTTAGCTGGTTCGTATATATATAATATATGTATATATATATAATTTATGTTCTACCCAAAAAAAAACCAAATTGTTAGAACATGCTAAATATTTAAAGATGATTATGTTTAAACTATATTATTTGTAAAACTATTTTTTTACTTTATTTTAAAAATGAATATAATATGTTGTCTTGGTTTTATTATTATTATTATTATTATTATTATTATTATTATTATTATTATTATTATTATTTTGCTTCTTTCTATAGTGGAAAAGAGCACGATAGTGTAAAAGGTTTAGGTGAAGCTTTGTTTTAATGCTCTTTTTTCTTTCTTTGTACATGCTTGTCATGTGGTTGAATTACTGTCAAATTGGATGGAAAAAAAAATAAATAAATACAAGTTAGCTTCTTAATAACATTTTGCTTTCTTGACCTATTATATTATTATTCAATGAGTACAAGCAGTCACTGTTTAGACAATCATACGAATTTAAGATAATGATCAGTGATGAATCCACAGTTTAAAGCTTGGGGAGCGACCATTAATATAGTTATAACTACATATTTGCCTTGCTGAATTCTCATACTTTTTCGCCCCACAATTTCTGTTTGCAATAAGGTTACACTTATAGGTTTGAGTACATAATTCATGTTGATGTTGTATGATTTTTATTGGAACTTTGATTTTATTCTTTATGTTCCTTTTGTATGGCTAACTTATGAATCATTCAACCTAATTTTATTACAAATCCGTGCTCGTTCTGTGTAATATATAAATGCCGCTTGTTTTTTGTTAATAACATAATGGTAGAAGTGCTTCATTATTAATTTTTTTCCTGGATTATTTTCGATTAATTATGCTAACAATTTGCATTCCCATTTAATACTCATTAATATTGTTCTAATAATTGGTAGTAATATAATCATAATGGGGGTTCTTTTTGGAATGGGCATGAGAGGATCACGGTTCATTTCCTGTCTTTACCATGCCTACGCAGCCACAACTAAGCTACAGGGGTTAATGTGCAATTTTAATGTTACATTTAGTTGTTCCTCTAAACAGTTGATATTTGGTTGTTTATTGATTTATGAGCTTATAAGTTAAGTCCTGTTTTAATTTTATTTCATTCTCTTCTGTTTTGTGCAAAGGAGGCAGTTTTAGTCTCTCACATTCACTAGAAATATGTATTTTCATACATCAAAGGACGATAATGTCCAAGTAAAATCCGATTGTAATTTACACCTAACTAATGCTTTGGGAGTGCTGATTGTCAGACTCTCATTTTGCTCTTGAAGGTCGCTTTTGGTTTGAAACGTTCGGAGATACTAGATAGCATTTGTTATAGCGTGCGCATATAGGATGGGCTTTTTGGTATTGTTGTTATTAATTTATGGATTATTTGTCAATTTAATTAACTCAAGCAAACATCATATTAATAATTCATTACATCCAAGTGAGCAGTGTAATGTTTATTCACAGTCTATTACAAGTGCAACTACAAATGGATATTTATTACAGTTTTATTCCATTATGAAATGAATGGCCTCTAACTAATTTTTGAGCACACGCATTGTAGCATTTCATTGCCTAGTGTATATATACAAATATGCTTACTCCAATAAAGTCCATATATATATATATATATATATCCTTTCTTTTTCTTACTCTTACTATTGTTTTCCTTCTTCTCTAGACCCAACACTTGCCTCAGCGAAAATCAACATCTAAGCTGTCTATACTAGTGAGATCCAGCTCAGCAAAGGCAAAGGCTAGCAATAAGAACTGTTGTTATTCTTACAATTTGCAATCTGAGAATTTAATTTTGATATTTTCACATGGATTATTTGCTTATTGAAATACCTATTTATTTGGTATACCTTACCCTGGTTTGGACTATGAACATTGCCAAAAAAATTACCCTGTACTAAGCATTGTACTGTACTTATTGATTAGTGCACATTTTGCTATTATTGGAAGTTGGGACCTTTGTTCTGTGTAGTAGAGAAAGGGTTGAGTTTTGTGTTGTTTTTATGTCATTGAAGTTATTAGTCATTTTGGGTTCTAAGTAGCTTTGCTGTAATACATGCTGCTATGTTGGCATTTATATCATAAAATTTTTTTTTGCCAATTCCTTGCAGTAGGATTTTGTGAATTGTATTGTTGTATAGTGGTAGTACTAAGATCAAATCCTATGATTGTGTTTATATTGCTAGGTCATGATTTGAAGACAAACAGAATGTACTTGGTATCTCATTTTGTAACTACTGTATTGCAAAACCAAGAAAACCCATTATACCCTTTGAAGTTTTACATATGGGTTGTACAAATAGAAATTCAATTACAACTCAATATATCTTAGCTTACAATTTTGTTATAACTTGTATTTAAATTCTGTTATATCTTGTATTTAGATCACGATTTTACTACTGTACATTATGTAATTATTTTTAAATCGATCTTATTTAAGTAATTATTGCCGCCCTAAACAATAAATTATTTTATTATTATTGTGATGCTTTATTTTGTCTGCTGTTTTCTGGTGGAAAGGATACGGGCATGGGACATCAGACATCTAATTCTTGTTACTAAAACTTTTGATTCATTCTCTTGATAAATGACGGGAAAACCAATGAAGATTTTTATTTTTTTGCAACCATTTTAATCTTACGAATGTTTACACTTGTCTTTGTTACCTGTTCTACTTTTTGATTCAGTTGCTCATGTATTTCGTATTGCAAGTGAGGACGGTAGCCTATAATTTGAGCTGTTTGTGCATCACATCGTTTTGGAAAATGTTAAACAGATTGAATGTTTTTTCTGATTTTCGTTTCCCTCCCAAGTCCATTAATAATATCATTCAATTATCTCTTCACCAATAATGGTTAGGAAAGAGATTTAGAAATCAGTTAAAGATAGCAGTCCATTTATAGTGTATTTCACATATATTAAACTATAAAATCATTGTTCCCATTGTTTGAAGTAATTTTCTAATCATATAATTTTTACATCGTGCCAAATCTGTTTTTTTTCCCCAGTTTTATTTCTTTCTTCACCCGGTTTCTCTACAACATGCGAGTAAAGTATGGAGATATGAAAAAATAGTTAGGTGCTCAAGGTACAACTTACATATATGTAGTTTTTTTCCTTAATTTTTTTTTTACAAGTAGAACAATGAGATGCATATATTGATTCAATAGTCTCATCTCTCATGCATAAATGGGTTTTATTGCTTTATTGGTCTACTTATAAAAATGTAGTGGTTTATCCGTAATCTGATATCAAACTTTTTTCTCCTTATGAAACAGAACATTCATCTCATTTTTTTATTTCTGTTTGATTTAGTGTGTGTGCACTTGCCTTTATGTTGATAGGGCACTAACAAAGATCTTTTTTGTCATGTAAAGTACATGAATATCTATTGCAGAAGTAGGTTGTGAGGAACAAGGTTCTTTCTTTCTTAAGCTTTTTACTAAAGGAAAAGAAGGGTCAATAACCTTTGGCGTATATGCTGAAATGATATATGTTAGCCATTTTGTGGCCCGAGTTTGTGCTTTACTAAATCAAACAATAATGCCTCCTATCAATTAAGTATACAGATTGCTCTATCTATGTTGGTTTTTAGGTGGTAATCAAATTTCCTGTTTATTTTGCAGCTATCCTTAATCTCAGATGTATATAATTACAAAATTTTAACATTTTGCATTATGATATAGAGTGTTTTGCTCCTTTCGGTAATTTTATGTGCTTGATGGCTGTTAGAGGTTTTTGCAATTTATATTATTTCATTAAAGCTTTACAAGCCTGTTGTGCGTGTTTTGATTTATTTGCTTGTGTATGTTGTGTATTGTCCAATAATATTGATTGGGTGACTTCAAAGGCTCTCTTATAGCACTACACTCTATATTTCTATTTGACATTTAAAATTCATGTTGCATATGAATTTAAGTTATTTGTGCTATTTAAACCGCTTCTTGACACTTGATATGATAAGCTGTGGTATATTTAATTTGTTGTTGCCAACTTAATATGATAAGCTATGGCATGTTTAATTTGTTGTTGCCAACTTATGTATAGAATGTATGAGCGATCTGCTCACAATGAGCGTCTTAAGTGATCAAAGTTTTGTCTAAGCTTTACATGCATCTACTTGTTTCTACAACGGATTCATAATTCAATTACAAAATGATTATTTATCTATGTTTTTATCTTTCCCTGAAAGATCATAAAATTCTTTTCATTTTTTTCTGTAGTTCTCTTGATACCAATGCCCTGTGCTGGTTGCCATTGATACAGTTGGATTTCATATGTTAGCACACCAGAAGTTTGAGAGATGCATCACAATTGAAAGGAACTTCAGCAGATAGAAAAGTCCATCCAATCAAATGAAGCTCAGAGTGATAATATAGCAAGGGAATCAGAAGGTATGGTTTGAGTATCCTTTATAGGATTGAATTTCTTAAATCAACGTTACTACCCTTAGCCTCACAGCATACATCAATTTTCCACACTTGAAACTATGATATCAATTTAGTGCCTCGATTTATTTTTAAAACTAATGAAAGTTATGTTTATACAAAACTAGCATTTATACTATAAATAAAATATTGAATTTTCTCTTCGATAAAATATCATTGTCAAATTAATTAAAAAGAGGAAGAAGTTCTTTTCTGCAATATATTAATATGATTAATTACCAGTTTGTAATGCGTGATTTTGAAGTAATTTAGGCATTATGATATAGTTTATTGAGAAATCATTACATAAGAACCTGCATGTTTATAGAAAGCCTTGTGATAAAATTTATGTCAAAATTTTATGAAATGCTGTTGATATATGATATCGTGTGAAATTATTGAGAAATGTTAATTAGAGGAAGCTATATGGAGTTGCAATCCATTTTTTATGCTTCTTCTGGAAGGGATTCATGAAATTGTTTTGATACTTCATTTGCATTTATGTTGATTATTTAGGATTCGAATTTGTAAGTTGGACTCAACTCTAGACCTGAACCTCAATTTGAGATAAGTGCGACTTGAAATAACACATTTGCATTCAATGCTTAGCATTTCATATGTATGCATGTAAACTGAAAACACGAGGATCATGCAAGCGACTAATCTCATACTTGATTCATCTTGGTCAGGTTAAAGTAGCCAGTCTAAAAACAGAAAAAGTTTAAAAATAAAGATAAAAATCAGGAAAAAAGATTGAGGCCTGGTAATTTGAGCTGTTTGTCAGATCGGTGATCAAGTGCACTTGTGCCATTTTGGTCCTCTCATTTTTATGTCTTATTTGCATGCCTATGATATGTCAGTTCAAGAGATTATAATTAATATATTTTCTTTCATTTCCATTACTATAAGAAATAATACTATATTGCGAAATTTAAAATTTCATTTTAAACTCAATTTAATCTTAACTTTTCAAATTGTCATGTCAATTCATTGACCAAAATAGGAAGTCCACACGTTGAAGCATGGTATAGAGATAGTGTTGGTTTCATATATGCATGAACATAACATATATGTATTTAAATCCATTTGCATTGATTTCACTCTTACTAAAAACAACATTAAAAACCTTATGTGTATTTAAGATTATTTCATTCGTCCTTTTCCTTTTCCTTTCTCTTTTTAATCTACTGATATTATTTTAGTGTGGTTGTAATTCTTTCTTTCTATGGCTTTTCTTAGAATACACATGGATAAGAATTGGATGAATTGCGACATTGGAAGTGAAGAGTATCAACGAGGTGTAGAATTTTTCGTTGCATACATGCAATTGAAATATGGAGGAAACACGGAGTTAAATTGTCCATGCAGGAGGTGTTTAAATAACAACTCGTACACCGTGAATGTGATTAGAGCACACTTGCTTGTTGATGGGATAGACATAACTTATAAGTGTTGGATATATCATGGTGAGGAGCCGACTATTGAATTGCCTAGTGGACCGCGTGGTAGAATTCGTCATATAGAGAGTGAAATGATATATAATGAGGTGGAGTACAATGTTGTAAATGATGATGACATTGACGGGCTTGATGAAATGCTTGAAGATTTAGGGGCTTTTGCTACGAATCAAGAGGAAGATGCAAGTCTCCGAGATGGCTTCGATCTTCCAACAGATTTTTTAAGTGGTTTAAGAGCTGACTCACAACAAAAGCTTTATCCGGGTTGTAAGTTCTCTAAATTCTCCTTTATAGTGAAGCTTCTCCACTTGAAAGTATACAATAAGTGGACTAACAAGTCGTTCGACATGCTTCTACAACTTTTGCGTGATGTGATACCTAATGGAGAGTCTCTTCCCACTTCATACTATCATGCAAACAAGTACTTAAGAGGGTTGGGTATGGGTTACCACAGTATTCATGCATGTAAATATGATTGTTGCTTATTTTGGGGTACGAACAAGCATCTTACCAGTTGCCCTACTTGTGGTACTTCTAGGTATAAGATGTCTGGAGGGTCTAGAAAGCCCATTCCTCATAAGATTCTGCGGTACTTTCCTGTAAAACCAAGGTTGCAACGCCTTTTCATGAATCCTAAGGTTGCTCAAAAAATGCGTTGGCATAAAGATGAACATAAGAGACAAGAAAACATTATGAGCCATCCAGCTGATGGGCAATCTTGGATTAATTTTGATAATGAATTTCCAGACTTTGCAAAGGATAGTCGTAATGTGCGGTTGGGGTTAGCTAGTGATGGCTTTAACCCTTTTGGTACCATGAGCCAGTCATATAGCATGTGGCCAGTAGTGCTTCTTACATACAACTTACCACCATGGATGTGCATGAAGAAAGAGTATTTCATGATGACGTTGTTAATCCCTGGGCCTAAAGCACCAGGGAAGGAGATCGATGTTTACATGCAACCTTTGATTGATGAGTTGAATGATCTTTGGGTCAATGGACTATGGACATATGATGCATACTCGAAGTCTTCTTTTAATATGCATGCTGCATTGATGTGGACCATCAATGACTTTCCAGCTTATGGGAATTTGTCTGGGTGGAGCACAAAAGGATACAGTGCTTGTCCTGTATGCGAAGATCAAACACCATCAATAAGACTTAATAGCAAGATTGGGTATGTTGGTCATAGGATGTGGTTGCCAAAGGAACATAGGTGGAGACGTAGCTTGAAATTTGATGGAATGCGTGATAATCGTGAAGCTCCCGAACCATATTCTAGTGAAGACATTCTTCACCAATTACGTACAGTGGTAGATGTGGGTATGGGAAAGCATCCAGAGAAAGTTAAAAGAGCACATCATGTTGGCGGGTTCAACTGGGTTAAGAAGTCCATATTCTTTCAATTGCCATATTGGTCAAAGTTAAAGCTTAGACATAATCTTGATGTCATGCATATTGAGAAGAATATTTGTGAGAATATTATCTACACAATTCTTAGGATTGATGGAAAACAAAAGACACTTATAAAGCTAGGCTTGATCTAGAGGAACTTGGTATTCGGAAGGAACTACATCTATTGAAGCGGGGTGATGGCAAGTATTTAATGCCATGTGCAAGTTATGCATTAAGTAACTCTGAAAGAAAATTATTCTGTCAATTTCTAAGGAATATTAGATTACCCGATGGTTATGCATCACATATAGGTAGGTGTGTAGACAACTCATGCTCAAAACTTTCTGGTATGAAGAGTCATGATTGCCATGTGTTGCTTCAAAGGCTATTGCCTGTGGGTATTCGTGGCTTATTGCCTAGAGATGTCACCACCACCATATCTGAGCTCGGGACCTTCTTCGAGAGGTTGTGCCGACGTATGTTGAATGTTGAGGAGTTACAAAAGATGCAGAGCGATATTGTCACAATATTGTGCAAGTTAGAGCTAATCTTTCCACCTGCCTTTTTCGATGTAATGGTGCATCTAGCTATCCACTTACCTCAAGAGGCCCTAATGGCTGGACCTGTTGCTTACCGCTGGATGTATCCTATTGAAAGGTACATTGTGAATACAACACATAACATCTTTATTTTAATGTTTTTTTTTTGAATGTTTGCATTTTTTCTCCCCTAATTTAAATTTTACTATGTAGATACTTAGGCTCTTTAAAGCAATTTGTTCGAATAGAGCTTATCCGGAAGGTTCAATTGCTGAAGCCTATGTTGTTCATGAGTGCTTGACTTGGTGCTCCCTTCACTTAGAAGACTTGGAGACAATATTTAACCGACCAGATAGGAACTTTGATTCTCTGGAAGATGGTGGGCTGGACATCTTTACAAATAGGGTTGGTTTTATTTCTCCACCTACATATGTGGTATTATCAGATGAGGAGGTCGAAATCGCCAAATGGTACATTATCAATAATTGTCAGGAGATGCAACCATATTTAGCGTAAGTGGCTGTCATTAGATCATTTTTACTATGTTAGAGAACTATTAAAATTTGTGTGTATTACTTAACCACAGTGAAATTTATGTTGCAGTGAACATATCGACATTTTAAGCTCACAAAATGGTGATGACATAGATGAGCGTCACAAGAGTGAATTTAGTCAATGGTTTATGAATAAGGTAAATATAATTAACAATGCCCACATATACTAAGGCTATAGGTAAAGGAAGTTTAAGAAAATAGGCCTGATTGTCTATTTTGTTGTCATTATTGCAGATGAGTGCGTTGTATGAAAGTGGTGACCCGGTCATCAGTGCGTTATATGCATTATCATTAGGACCCGATTCATGTTTCAAGAGATACAACAAATTGATATACAATGGTGTGCGATTTCATACAACAGAATTTGATGATAGGAAGAAGACTCAGAATAGTGGAGTGCTTGTAGAGGGAAATGAAGGAGACACGAAAATTGAATTTTATGGGGTTTTGACAGATATATATGAGTTTACTTATGTTAGAAACAAAAGCGTGATCTTGTTTAAGTGCAAGTGGTGGGACACTAACATGCGGCATGTTCGAGTTGATGATGGCTTTAAAAGCATTAAGATTACTCGTACGTGGTATGAAAATGATCCGTACGTGCTAGCATCACAAGCTAAGCAAATATTTTATGTAGAGGACATGAAACTAGGGACTGAATGGCGTGTTGTGCAACAGTTTGAGCATCGCCACATCTATAATATGGACTCGCTTGAAGGTGGTGCAAATTTGTTAACTGATGTGGAGGCTCGATTAGCAGATGAGATCTTAGATGAACATTTCATAGATGATGGTGATGGAGGAAATGAGCTGCATCCAGTAATCGATTGCGATGTTGATGTGCTATTGAGAACTGATGTAGGTCATGAGACTGTTGAATAGTATAGGGAGGTTATTAGAGGAACAGTGCAAGCATCTACACATATAGAGCATGATGCCGGTATTGAATCCAGTGAAGATGAGGATGAGAATGAGGAGATGGATGAGACGCTGGTGGATTATGACAGTAGCGATGCAAATTGAATGGTTATGTTTTTTTTTTTTTAAATTTATTTCCTTAATTATGCTTGCAAGATCAATTTTTTCCTTTTTTTTAAGGCGATGATATTAGCATAAGCTTTTATATATTGAATGATGTTGCCAAGCTATTATGTTGTTTATTTTCTAATGACTAACTTACGCCTCCTTTTTTCATTTTCAGGTTTGTAATGGCTGGTGGTCGAAGGAATGTTCACAGGAGAGGAGGGAGGATTAAACGAGATACTCGACTACCTATTCGTGATGAGTCGGATTCTCACCATTCTGGGGATGATATGCACCAATCAGAACAACACAACCAGCCACCTAATCCTTCTGAAGCCTTAGGTATTCCAGTTGGACATATCATTAAAGTAGAATAAGTTAGTATAAATTGGTAATTCAAATTGATTTTGTGTTCTACTACAGCAAATGACACTCCACATGGTGAAGGTATCAACATAAGTCCAGCAAATGCATCCTTACAGGGCAGCAATTCAGCTGATCGAAACCACACTCCAGGTAAGTGGTGTGAAATTGGCATATAAATGTAGAAGATAGGTTTGGAAAATCAATTACCTGTCCATACAACTAGTAAAATCAACTTTAACAACAGATCCCTCCTAGAATTTGCTTAAATTATACTACTCAGATCTTCTTCCAGAACATCATCATGAATAGGACATGATAAACGCACGCACATAAACATGTATATATGTTCAACGAACCAAGTTACCCATAGAAGTTAAGAGAAGTCCTAAAAGCTTGAACCATACATGATATTTACCTGAAGTTGCAACAACCTTTTGGACTACATTATTTTCTTTGCAGTATTCAAGAGTAGTCCACTGGTTTCAATCTGTGATGTTGATTTATAGATATTACATTTAGAGTTGAATAATTCTCTTTAGCTTTCAATCTGTGATGTTGTTTTGTAGATATTGAATAATGTTCTTTAGCTTTAAGTCTATCGTTGATTTATAAATAATGAATACTGCCCTCAAACTTTCAGCCTTAGTTGTTGATTTATTAAATGTTATTGGTTTATTGGTAGTTGAATACTTTTTTCATTGCTACGAATAAAGACCCATTTATGCCTCTAACTTCATTTGATAGATTGTCATGTAAAAATAAATTGACCGCATGGTGTATTGAAAGGAAATTGCTCACCATGATAAACCTGTTCAAGTTCACAACCGACGAGCTACGGTAAAAGTCAAGAGGTTTTTTTGTTGGCAAAACTAGTAATGTCATGTTTTTTTTTTTTTATTTTGCTTTATTTCATTTAAATCTAAATTCTCCTCATGACCCTTTTTTCAGCAGGATTTCAGTATACGATAAAATCCTATAAAGTTATAATTTTGAGACGCTAAAAAATATCATGACGGGCACACCCTAGTTTCATCAATAATAATGGTTTTGTAATAAAAATTTACGTTTAGAGATAAAAATTAATGTGTTGACATGTTTGGTCTGTAATGTCTTACATAATTTTGATTTTGCTTAGGTACGTGTAGTTTTGCATGTCTCTAATTTTTTCCTATTTTCATATGGTCAAATATAAGTGCTCTCTATACTCATATTTCTAATTCTATTCCCACTATCCTTGTTGTGTATTTAGCTTTGAATATTAACATATGTAATGTGATTTTTTTTTTTTCCTATTAAATGTAGAGAATGAAGCTCCAGATATACGGGAAATGAACAATGGTCAAGTGGATAAGCCCCAAGAGCACAGCCACACGTCTAATAATACTGAATCTCTTGGTAAGCTTTATAAATGTATGCAATAAATTATTGAAAGTGTGCAAGTTAAAAACCATTCTCTTATAATTGTAGCAACTGAGAGCTCAACACGATCTGTTGGTAAGAGGAGTGCATATCGTGGTGAAGCACTTGAGCGGGAGAATATGAAGCGAAAGGGGAAAATGCTAGTTGAGTTTACTACATCCGGAGGATGTCCTGTTTCGGCAGATCAATCCTCAAAATTAGCATCTGAGATAGGGAAAGCATGCAGGGACTTGTTGCCTCTTGATGGTGAAGATTGGAGAAAATTAGATAAGATGGAGAAACAACGAGCTTGGGAGAGGGTCAAGGTAAAATGTAGACTAAACTTTCTTTTCATATTACTTACTTATTATGTGATGTTACTAATCATTCTTTTGTCTTAACTGATATGGTTGATGTAGAATCGATTGAATATTGATGATGTAGTAAAAAATGGCAACAAATTTGCTGCTGCTGATAAATGGATGGGGAGTCTGCTTAGAAATCATCGAAGTAAAACTAAGAGGAGATGGATGGAGATTGGTGATGTAGCAACACCTAAAGGATCGAATGAAGATGATTGGAAGAAGATGACGGAACAATGGACTAAAGAGATTGCAGAAGAAAAGGCAATTTTACATTCTAATGACCCATCGAAGAAGGTAAACTCTACATACCCATTTTTCTTGGGATTTCAAGTAATAACTACATAAATATGTCACTGTTTTTAATTAATAGAGGACCAAATCAATGATCGGGAAAGAAGCACGTGGTTCTGTCAAATACTTGCATAGGTTTAGCTCTCGATCTTTTGAGAGCAGAAGGAATGAGCACGTAAGTAGCAACTCATATAATTTCTAACATGTAGTAGTAAGCTTACTCAAGTGTTTAACATTTTTGTAATATATATATGTGTATGTAGATCAATCAAAATCACCAACTGCCCAATGCTATCGAGTTCTTTAAGCAAACTCGATATCGTGAACCAAGGCCTAACAGTACTGGTGGTTGGGTTTCACAACAAGCTTCTGAAGATTATGTAAGTCTATGGGTTAAGTTTTATTTTGAATATGTTATTAAATAAGCAATATGTTGCGGATGTTATGTTTTAGTTTTCATAATGTAGGAGAAGATGGTGAAAATGTATGAGGATTCACAATCTTCTGACAACCCAAAGACACCACAAGAGATTGTTGACATATTTATGAATGCAAGTAACAGATCTGACTACCATCCTGGAAGAGGATATGGACCACCATCTATGGGGAAATCAACACGAAGACAGAATGAGATGGAGGAGTTAAGAGCTGAATTGCAAGAGGAAAAAACATTACGCCAGCAACAAACTCAACAGGTAAATAAACTTTAATACGGCTTCCAAGGGTGATTGTGGCAGAACCTAAAGGTCCTTGGATTTTCTCTTGGACATACACTGTGTAGGTTAAGGAATTGTGGGAAATAAGTCCTCTAGGATGTGGCAGAACCCTACCTTTTCTGTTAGGCATTACATGTGTTTAAATATATGCAAATGTGACATAACAATTGAAGCGATCACGATGTCTGCAATATATACAGTCGAGATATTAGGCGTGTGTCCATGACTTTATGTCCTATTTTGGTTTAGTTTTTTACTTTGTTATGTATTTGCGTGTCTATGTTACCTTGTGGATGTTCCTATAATGTAATTTTCAGGTTTATCACTAGGCCATCAGAGAATACTTGGTGTGTTGTGGTTAACGTTTTATACATAAGTCATAACTTTTGCTATTTATGTTAATAAGACTACACTTTCACATCTTCTTTTCGTCCATGCATTTGGATCTATAAACAAGTTGAATCGAGATAGTGTTAAGTGTAATCTCAAACTTGATTCAAAATTTCAAACCAAAGTTAAAATTTTAAAGCTTGAATCCATTTACACTTAATTTGTGAAGGAAAAAAATGTTTTAAATTTTGATTAGTATAATATTAACATGAAACTTTAGTTGAACTTACTTAATATTTATAGTCAAATTGAATATTAGAAAGTTTAAATTTGATTTGATAGACTACTTAAATAGCTCAACTAGATTTTTTCCGATTTTCTTGAATTGAATTTGCTACTTAATGGTATTTACAGCTTGATAAGCTAACTCGACTTGTACAACAACTTATATCAAGTTTTCCCAGTAGTTCAGGTTAGTTATCATGAGTCATTTTTCATTATCTCATTTGTGTTTCTTTTAACAATTTAATAATTATATTTAATTTGTATATTGTGTGACAGCAAATCCAAATGGAACTACTTCTGCAAGTGCACGACATGCTTCATCAAATCCATCGCTTGGAGATGATGATGTCAATAGTGAGGAAGAAAATTAAGTAGTCAGTTTTTTGTTTTTGTTTTTTGACTTTATCACACTGACATGAATGGGGTCAAATCAATGTGATAAAGTGTGTACATATGCCCATTTTGATGTAATTTGGAGTTTACGCTAACGTTTCTTGTAAGGACACTAAACCATATTGTTTTTGGTTTTTTTTTTCCCTTTAATGCAACGATGGTCATGGTGATCTTTAAGTAATTTTAATGTTATTAGTTTTTATTACATATCGAGCGCATTATATGCTCCAAAATGTATTAGTGACATTTTTTCATATATAAATTACATGTGCTGAAGTAATAGCAGGTATCAATTATATTATGTGCAAACAGGTTTATATTGCCAATTGTGCATATGTTGCACTAAACAAATATATATTGCCAAATAAAACAATTTGAGCATTAACATCTCCTTAACAAGAATAGCCATGTTTAAACGTTGCTAAATAAAACAACAACCACATATGTAGACGTCGCCAATGCATTACAATAGCCATGTGTAAACGTCGCTAAATAAATATAACAATCATTAGAATATCCACGTGTAAACGTCGCTAAATAAAACAACAACCACACATGTAGACGTCGCCAATGCATTACAATAGCCATGTGTAAACGTCGCTAAATAAATATAACAATCATTAGAATAGCCACATGTAAACGTCGCTAAATAAAACAACAACCACACATGTAGACGTCGCCAATGCATTAGAATAGCCACGTGTAAACGTCGCTAAATAAATCATATTGTGGTCCAACAAACATATATGAAGCTTATTCAACCTGTGTATGGCCATGGTTAAACATCGCCAATTATGTAATTTACTTACGTTTAGACGTTACTAATAAAAATGTTTACCCACGTTTAAACGTCGCCGATCACAAGTTTCCCTCCTTTTATATTTGGTGGGATGGATATTAGTCATATTTAGCCACACATAAGTGTGACCAAAACATGATAATAGGCCATGTTTAAACGTGGCCTAACAAAGTGTATTTGGCTTTCAAACTAACATTGGCGACGTTTCAATTTTTAACGTTACTTATCAAATCTGCGACTGACCTTTTGCGACGTTTATAGGCCACGTGTAAAAAAACGTGACCAAAAATTTTTGGTCACGTTTTTTAATGTTTAGCCACGTTTATTAGATGTAGCCAAAGGCTCATTTTGTTGTAGTGTATCAATCAATAAACAAATTGGCATGAGACACGAGACATAATATAATTGAGGCGGATCATAGGTTTAGGGTTTCATACACAATTAATTAATACGTCTGGCCATGAATTGAGATTTTTTTAGACACGGATACGAAACACGACATAGTAACATGAATTGCCAATGCTAGGTCAATTAATTTACAAATTATTATATAGTTGCTCCCACACTTTAGATTATTATTTTATGTTAGGTAAAGTAGATCTTTCATACCTTAAAGAAGGGATTTTCTTTTCTTTTTTTTCCCATCAATATAGAAGGGCTTGATAAGGACTAATTTTTCGGTTTATCGTCATTGTCAATGATTGTGTTGGAGTAATTACTTGAAAAAAAAAAAAGAAAAACTAATAATATGGACTCCACCTCCAAGTAGGCTTGATTGATATTAACATATGATTGGATAAAAGCACCACAAGTACATATATTTTAATTTTTTTGCAAGGTACTATATAAACTTTCAATTTTAACAATTTAGTACTTGTTTTTTAAGTTTAATATCTCCATTAAAAAAAAAAAAAAAAAAATCAACATTATTATATTTTTTGTATTTTATTGTCTATACTTTTAGTTTTAATTGAATTTCGGTACCCATACTTTGATTTTAACACACTTCAGTGTCTATTCAATAATTAATATATTTAAAAGTTAAGATTTTACATTTCTTAAGTGATATATTATATTAAAGTTTAAAAGAAAGTTACGAATTATGTAATTGAAAATTAATTTAAAAATTTTAACCATTATATTATTTTAGAAATGAAAAAAAAAATTTATCTAATAATTTCAATTGTGAATAACTTTTGCATATGATTGTCATTTTTGATAAAATCTTATATCATTAGAAAGATTTTAACATTCATTAGCTATATTTGAAAATAAGATCTTACTATGTGTTTCAAGATTACATAGACTAGATAAAATTTTATAATAGTAATAGTTTGTAAATTAATTGTCATTTACCTTATGAATTTTGAAGCTTTGTTTAAAAATACACCTCTATATATTATTATTTCTTTAGTTTTTTTTCTTTTTTAGTGTCCTTAAAAAATCCTTATGAAATTGTTTAAAAAGCCCTCCGTCAATCCTTGATTGAAAGATTTATATTGATTGACTTATGTATTGGTATCAAGGAGGACTTTTTTTACAATCACAAGGGCTTTTTGGGACACAATAAAAGAAATGCTAAAGAAATGTTGTAATACATAGTGTTGTATTATTCAATAAGTTTGAAATTTCATGTTATAAGATAAATGACACTTAATTTACAAATTACAACCATGTTCAAATTTTGCTTGGTCTATGTTATCTTAGAACACATAGTAAGATTTTATTCTTAGATAAAATTGATATTAAGAGCTTCTAGTAAAATATGGTTTTAACAAAATTGAATTGTAGCACCTAACTGCCATGTATAATACTTTATGTATTACACACTCTAGCTTCCTAGAATGACATATTTATTTTGGACATTGCCAACATATTTTAATTAATTAAATTGTTTGTTTAGATTTCTAAAACAACTGGAGTTATAGAAAAATCAAAGTTTATAAAAACATAATAAAGATCTTTACTCCCACCAGAGCCGACTAACTTTCTAAGAAACAAAATTTTATAAAATAATTTACAATCTACTCTCATAGATAGATTAACATTTACAAACATATGGCTACAATAGGCCCCTTGACAGAAAATAAAAATTCAAAAGATAAATCTAGCTCTTTACAATAAACCATAAACACAATAAAATATATCTTCGATCCTAACTCACTTCACTTCTCCTCTCAAATCTGTAGGATCGCCCCTAACCTAAATCAAACATCAACTTCATCATCACCAACTCTATCATCATCAACATCAACATGATCATTATCTAATCATCAACATATCATCTGTAGGGTTTTATTGATACAAAAATTTCGAAAATTTTGTAAAAACACAGCGGAAAAATGAAAACCTTATACCAGTATCCATGTTTCTTGATTAGATCTGAAAAAAAAAAAAAGGTTTCTTAAATATACCTTATTGATGCTTTCAAAACGATCAGCAGATCGGATTTGTAGGAACTGCAGTCTCGTAATCCCCTCTATGGTATCCACACGCGAATGATTGTGCGCTAGCACTCAAGAACACGAATTCAATTCGTGTTAGAATTATTTTTCTTCTTTTCTCTCTTTTAGGTTTGCAGAATTTCTCTGCCGTCTAATGTGACGTCAAAGAGTCTAACCTAAAAGGCTGTCTATAAATCTATATATATAGACATGTAGGAAACCCTAGAAAATAAATATGATGAGATATTTATTTAATATTTAATAAAATACATTATTTCATTAAATATTAATTATCTGTTATAATCATTTATTATTCTTAAACTATTTAAGAATAATAAATATAATAATTCCTATAGGTTTAAATATAAACCCATAATATATTTCATTCGTTCTTTTATGTGTGACCCTGTAGGTACACCTAATGTTGGCAGTAGGTCCTAAACACCTTTTAGACCTATAAGACATCATTGGTCTCTGGCAAGACATTATGTCTACCCAAATTAGGTGAATATTAGTAATCCGATTTTTGTCTGATCTATAATTTATGTCATTATCCTTTTTGTCACATGATATCTAGATTGAATATAAGACATGGAAAGTGTCATTCTTATATTGTTCAATCTTATCATTTCTCGATTTTCAAGAGATCTAATAATACAAATGAAATTGATCATACTATCAATTCATTTGAGCATGGCCATGCATTTCTCAATCTCACTTATCGAGGGGCCCTGAGATACCTCTCTCATAATGAGAGGGACAAATCCCATCTTAATCACTCAACTTCCTCTACATGATATACATTATGCCCAAACTTGACTTTTATAATTATCCGGTTAAAGACAACGTTTGATTGAGTTGAAACATAACGTTTCTCATGTTGGAACCTATGGTGACTTCAGGTCTAAGGATACGTTGACATAATTATTATGAAAATCACTTATGACAATATTCTATGTAGTGATCTCATCGTGGATCAGTTCAACACACAGTCATCTAATATGTGCCTATGAGTTTCATTTGTATCACCATACAAATAGACATCCCATGTTTACCAAATAAAAACTCATACTAGATTTAATTCATTATTATCCCATAATAAGGAGCATCTAAGAACATTTAGAATAATAAATTATTCATGGATTTCTATTATAAAATAAATATACAAACAATACAAAAGAAATGCCTCTGTTTATTTATATATATAAATATTAAATGACAATATCCAATAATTGGCGTAGGATACAATCACTAACAATATCATCATCAAACAAAATATCTAGAAAAGAATAACAACAACAATAATGAGCCAAAGCTTAGTACATAGTAACTCAGACACACATGAAATGGCATAAGCCTAGCTAAATGCAATGCACAAACAAGAAGTTATTATCTTTAATTTAAAGTAAACAAATCAATATGGAACACTCACACTCCAGAACAATCCAGGGGAAACCGGGTTCCTGAGTAATAGCAACTGTTTAGAGAGGTGGTATAAGTAACGTGAATACTTATATCGTCTATATCTAACCGAAAAGAGAAATAGCATCGTCTAGGGTTCACAACCATTACACACATTCCACTCATCATAGTCCATAACATCAGTTAGTTCAACTGATCATATAAATGTGAACGAAAACATGTCCATTCCGAGCCTAAGTAGACGTCACGTTGATACCATTTGCCCCATCGGCTACTCGCTGCGTCTCATATAAATTTAGCCATTGCATCATGATATTAGTCAATGCATCTTGTCATCTCAATGGCTAATTACCATGCCATTGCATAATAACAGGGTTATCTGTAAGCCTCGGAAAATTTCAGTAAATAATTCCAAAATAAACATCGAAAATAAACTCTAAAAATGACTCTAAGTTAAAACCGAACTTCGATTAGTTCTAAATCATGAACGAATCTAGAAATTTCTTAATCTTGAGAAAATGAGAATCCTTAAAAATAAAATAAGAACTCAACGGTCTTCAAATCCAAAACCACTACATATGACAAATTCTATACGTAACTTTGACTTATAAAATCGGGTAATATATAACCCAAAAATAAATTATTAAAAAGTAAATAACGATTAACTTTCGGAAATAAAACCAAATTCAATAATTCTGAAAATATTAAGAGATATTAAATACTTACAAAAGAAAATTTTAAAATAAATTTATCAAATTAAATATGTTGTATAAACATAAAACATCAGTTTCCAAATTGACAAAGATCTAAACCAGAAAATCACCCGGGAACCCGAAATGAAATATAGTAGTTTTAGTCTGGCAATCTCGCGCTCTTAGCCCTAGAGGCCAAGGTGTAGTTTGAGTGTGTAGAGTAGGTCGCAGTAATATAAGGTCGCTTAGAAATATCATATTGATAAATTTTTTATCTATTTCGAACCCGTTCGGATACAGACTTGGAAAAGCGTGTCTTGGGGCTCGAGATATCAAAAATATACCATTAATACCGTTAGACTCGTATTTTTATAAGGATTTCAAAAATATTAGTTTTATAATTTTTCAATAACTAGAAATATCTTATTTTGCGATTATATTCGTATTTCATTACTATTGGTAATTAACTAGTCTTTTGGCACTGTTCACTACTATTCATTACACAGTTTTATTATTCTTATAAACTCTTATATTTTTAGATAAATATTTTATATATCATAGAAAATCTGTTTTTCCAAAATTTAGTTCGTTTCGGATTTTTACGGGATCAGTTTCTGTTAAGATCCAATACTAAAAATAAAATAAATTAATTTAATAATAGGAAAATATTTGAAAAAATATTTTTATTTTCATAAAATAATTTTTTAGAATTTTCGAGTTATAAAAATATCAATTATAGCTCGTATTCATGTATTTTGATCATATCGGTAACATATTTATTAAAATACTAAAATAATTCAATTAATTATTTAATTTTATTTATGAAACTTCTGCCACTCATTTAAAAATATTTTTCTTAATTTTTTTATATATTTTCTCAATAAAAAGTACTTTTTCAACTCATACTTCAAGTACACTTCATTTGTCATTTCTACATCTTACTCGTGTTTTCTTTCACTCTTTCTTATGCTCAATCTCCCATGCATGGCAGCTGCCACACTCTCAAAATAATCCACTTTTCTTTTTTTTTAATGATTTAAAGTCTCTTTTAGTTACCAAATTAAATGACATAAGTTACACTTTCAAATTTCAAGTTACAAATTAACTACACTCCTCTCTCTCTCTCTTGTTGAATTCACTCAAGCCCCCTCCCATTTCTGCCCCTTTGTTTTATTTTTCTTTTCCCATTTATTTAACACACATTAACTATCACGCCCCAAGGGATACCTTAAACGTGGCAGCCCACCACATATAATATCAAGACTTAAGAATGACTGCCAAGCCTTAGTATTATATGTAAGGCGTCTAGCACGGTAATAGGAGACGCTTTTGGGAAACATAGTCTAAGCAAGTAAAAATGAACATACAAAATCCAGAAATAAAATATGTTATAGCATTAATAACCAAAGGTCTATTACATGATTTCTTAGGGTCATACCCCTGCTAAAACCCAAAGATATAAATAGTTTTTACAATATTTAAATACTACATTAAAGACTTCAAAGGAATTGTAATCTAAATCTTCAAGTAGATTTCCTCCAAAAGCTTCAAAAGATGTACTTACGTGGATATGAGGAGACCTCGGGTACAAAATAGGTATTCTTGAGAATGCAAATACCTATAGGGGCGTAAGATTATGCGCTTAGTGAGTAAATCCAAAAAAAAAAATTCATACTCAAAGTAAATTATCAACCAAGTTTATTAGTCAAGCAAATGGAATGCAACAACCACATGAGCATACAAGACATATGACTTTACGGGAATCATATGTTGAATGAATTACGCCCTTCATTTAGGTTAGGTATTCAGGCCAATTACAGCTACGACTTTTAAAACACTTTTATAGATCTTACTAGCTCCTATACGCCATAAAAACTAGTAGTTATTACAGGCTCCTACTAGCCACCAATTTATGTAGTTCTTCTGCTCCTACTCGCTACTTACATGATATACCGGTTATACCTACCACCACTATTATAAACTTGTCCTACCAATTGTATAGTAGTGAATGAAATGTGACTCAACATATGAAGTGCATGCTTAATTTCTTAATTAAAGTCTAGTGTTTATATTTAACTTCTTTCAAGTGAGCAACCAATTTCAAACACTTCAAGATATAAATGTACATGCAACTTTATTACCAACAAATCATGTTTCGATATACTTAATATTCTTTCAACATATTATCATACAAATTCCATTTGATTTTTCCTAAATTCTAATGCAACTAAATTTACAAGCGCAATCATAAGTATGAAAAATAATGGGGAATAAACTCACTTAACCATGATGATATCTTTCTTGAAATAGATGAGTCGTTCGGGATTTCCACTAATCGTAGTAATCTTGGGGATATGAACAATCCTCGTCGAGATTACCTAATTAAGAAGAATACTCAAAATGAATATTTCTTTTTTATTCTATGGTACTAATAAGGAACTATTGTTGTAAGATCGTTAAAATTCATGTACAGAGAAATTCTATCTTAAAATGGCCATAACTTGGTCATTTTAACTCGGAATTATGCATATAATATACCGTTTTCTACCTATTTGAAAAGACCTATCAATTCTAAAATTATTTTCATCAAACTAAGTCATTTGGGCTCTGAAATAGTGGTGATCAGATTCATCGCGAATTTTCACAAAACTTTTATTCCTTCTTTTTATCAAAGCTCATATCACAAGATAGATATTATAATAGTTTGTAAAACCTTTGAAATGTATATACATATATTTATTGACTCATATCAAATGTATGAAATTAATGAAGTTGTCTAAAACCATGAATTTTAGTAAAAATAGAGTCTTCTAAAGAAAAGTGAAACTTTTGAAAATTCCTCTTATTTTTCTAGAGAATGTTTCAAGTTATTTTAAATGAGTAAATTTTCATTTCCTTAGTCCTTTAAATTTCCAAGGAATGATTTTTATTTTCTAAGCTTAGTTTCTAATACTTCTTGAAAATAATAACAACTTTTATATTTATAGAAATAATTTTCTTGTTCCTTAAGATCATTTTGTTTTCATGGAAAGAATTTCTTGTTTGTCAAACTAATATTGATAAGAAAGTGGAGTTTAGTAAAACTTTTATTTTACTCAAGAATTCCTTCCCATGTATGTATAAAAAAAAAAATTCCTATGAATTTCTTCTAGATTTCTTAGAAAAGTTTGTTAAGATAAAAGTCCTTAGTCTTTATAAAAATTACTTCCAACTTTTAGTTTTAGAGAAAAATTCCTTTTTTAAGAAAACTTTTCCTCATTGATTTTATTGAGACAAAAATCATTATGTTCATACATGAATACGAATCATAAAATTATGAAAACATAAGAAAACATAGTAATTAAAGAAAACAAGCTAGTAAAGAAATAAATCAAGTATTGGAACCTTAGCTTCATCAAGCTATCCCGAGACTAAGAAAAGACTAGTCACAAAAAGAAAAAAAAAGAAAAAGAAAAAGAAAATGTTTTGACTTGATGAGAACAAGTCTAGGACTAGAAAGATAAGTTTTAAAAACAACATAAAAGTAAATAAATTACAAGATAGTAAATAAATCGTAAGGAAAGTAAATAAATTGCAAAACAAATGAGCTTCTATGCTCTAAAAGATATATATAGCTACATAGATATATTTAGGTAATTATGTACATAAAAGCAACATAAAAGAAATTAATTTTATGAACAAAAACAAAGTATGAACTTATTGTTGCTTCCTTAACTTTCATGGTTTAGAAAATATACACTAAGCTCATACTAAGTAAATGAACATAAGAAAACTCTAAAGAAGGATTACCTATCAAGACTAATTTTGAGAGACTTTGAGAGAGAACTCTTGTAAAGAATTTGAGAGAGTAATTTTGTTGTGTATGAAAAGTGTGAAAGAAGTGGAATGAAGATGGGTATTTATAGGAAAAAGTGGAAGAAATTTATGTTAATTAAATAAATAAAAAATAAAACAAATAGAGAAGAGGAAGAGAGGCGGCCAGCGCAACTTTGAAGAAAAGAGAAGAGAAAAATTTATTTTTTTTGTATTTTTATCAATGAAAAGTAAGATATGAAAGATGTGAAGTTGTATTGGAAATGAAAATTGTAAGAAATAGAGACATGGTTTGTAAGAGTAGGTTGTAAGAAAAAGTAGAGATAGATAAATAGTGTAGAATAGTAGTAAATAGTGTAATGTAAAGTAGACATGACAATTTAAGTACCGGTAGTAAGAAATACGCGTATAATTGCAATATCTAATATTTTTAATTTTTGAAAAATTACGAAATTGATATTTTTGAAATCCTTATATTAAATCGGTCCTATTGGTGTTATCGGAATCTTTTTATTATTCCAGGCTCCATGACACGATTTTCGAGAACTGATCTCGATTGAGTCCGAAGGACACTCGGATTTCACACATCTGATATTTTTATATAACCTAAAGCTATTATGAACTATTATCACTAATTATTCCTACTTCGTTTTCTGTGACTAAAGAAAACGGGAATGCCGAATCTAAAATCTAAGGTTTGTACTAGACTTTTGTTGACCTTTAGGGTTTCGGTTGACTTTTAATTCTAAGGTCAAACTTAAAATTAACCAAAAATTTTAGGGTTTACATTAACACACTCCTCTTTCTATTTAAAGCCTCTTACTTACTCACTTTCCTTCTTTGCAACCCTACCTCATTTACTCTCTCTTTTTCCTCTCTTTGTCTCTTTCTCAGCCTTGTTCTTGTGAGAATACAAGCTGCCCCCATCTCTAAATATTGATTCCACATTCCATTCTTGAAGATTCTTTAAGTAAACCTTCTTAAGCTTCCATAGAGGTTGATTATATGGAGGTTTCATGCATCAAAGGACTCTCTATAATGTCTAAAGGCTAGAGATGATGATGCCAAAACTTTGAAACACTCCTCTTGTTTATGATCCATATTGATATTGCTATATTTGTTGTCTTTAAGACCTTATTATCTTCATATTTGTATTATACTTTGCAGATCTAAATATTTATGAAGCTTTGGTTATGTTTATGTTTAGATCTATAGGTTTAGGACTTACTACCATGCATTTCTTTTATATTTATGTGTAGATCTTGGTTTTGAACTCAAATAAAAATGGTGAAATCCGTATCTAGGCAAGACCCACATTTAAAAACACTTTCCAAGTGTCAAAATGGAATTTTTACTTGAAATAATGAAGGCTTAATGGGTATATATCATCAAGACTTCATTTTATATGGTTCAAAGGTGATTTTCAAAGATTATTTTTCAAAACAAAATCCTTTTCAGATTTAGGCCAAGGCCTAGTTTAAAAATATATTTTCCAACTCAAAAATGAAGTTTTTATTCAAGATAGGAAGGCTCGAGACCATTAAAAGCTAGTATGAGCCAATGATGGAAACTAAAGCCAAACTCAATTGATTTAGCAAATTCCAAAACACCCCTCATACAACTTCTTGTAAATAAAGAACTTTGAAAGATCAAAAATCTATGATGATCATTACATAAAAGTTAAAACTTCAGAAATCAAATCTCAATTACCAAACTCCATAAGATCTTCATAAGTAATAATTATACAATAAAGCAATGAGATTTATTGATTTCAACCCCATCAAGATAATCACGATGATAAGAGTTTAAAACAATGATGACTTTATTATTTAAAGAAATATGGACCTCCAAGCATAATATTGTATATACAGCTACATAAGAATGGAGAAGCGAATCCACAACCTTCGTTGGTCAAAGTAATCGAATCATGAAAGGTCGTGTTGTCATGAGTCGTCTAGTGTCAGTCGAGTCAGGTCGTCTGTGGTCTTGAGTCAAGTCCATGTC
This sequence comes from Combretum micranthum, assembly GCA_024138025.1. Lineage (NCBI taxonomy): Eukaryota > Viridiplantae > Streptophyta > Magnoliopsida > Myrtales > Combretaceae > Combretum > Combretum micranthum. The sequence goes on along the minus strand of JAMXBD010002782.1, from coordinate 1,534 downwards.
GTTTTTCAAAGAGTCGTGTAAGTGAAGGTTGGAATCGCTAAGCCAAATCTTCTTAATTTGTATGTGCTATATTTCATAAAATATCTATCATACAAAATTTAGAAATGATACAAACCAAAGCATAAACCGGTGCTAGAAATATAACTCTAAATTCGCAATCTTTTCTCAATAAATGATACACACGTAACAAGTTTTGCGGACAAAACTTTTTTAAGGTGGGGAGGATGTAAGCCTCAGAAATTTCAGTAAATAATTATAATCATCAAAATAAACTCTAAAAATGACTCCATGTTAAAACCGAACTTCGATTAGTCCTAAATCATGAACGAATCTAAAATTTCTTAATCTTGAGAAAATGAGAATCCTTAAAATAAAATAAGAACTCAATGATCTTCAAATCAAAAACCACTACGTATGACAAATTCTATACGTAACTTTGATTTGTAAATCGGGTAATATATAACCTAAAAATAAATTATTAAAAAGTAAATAACGATTAACTTTCAAAATAAAACCCAATTCAATAATGCCAAAAACATTAAGAGAGATTAAATACTTACAAAAGTAAAATTTAAAATAAATTTCTCAAATTAAATATGTTGTATAAACATAAAACATCAGTTTCCAAATTGGTAAAAATCTAAACCGGAAAATCACCCGGGAACCCTAAGTGGAATATAGTAGTTTTAGTCCCTGCAATCTCGCGCTCTTAGCCCTAGAGGCCGAGTTGTAGTTTGAGTGTTAGAGCAGCTCGCAGTAATATAAGGTCGCTTAAAAATATCATATTGATAAGTTTTTTATCTATTTCGAACCCGTTTGGATAGAGACTTGGAAAAGCGTCCTGGGGCTCGAGATATAAAAAATATACCATTAATACCGTTAGACTCGTATTTTTATAAGGATTTCAAAAATATCAGTTTTATAATTTTTCAATAACTAGAAATATCTTATTTTGCGATTATATTCGTATTTCATTACTATCGGTAATTAACTAGTCTTTTGGCACTATTCACTACTATTCATTACACAGTTTTGTTATTCTTATAAACCCTTATATTTTTAGATAAATATTTTATATATCATAGAAAATTCTGTTTTTCCAAAATTTAGTTCGTTTCGGGTTTTTATGGGATCAGTTTCAGTTTAAGATTCGATACTAAAAATAAAATAAATTAATTTAATTATAGGAAAATATTTGAAAAAAAATATTTTTATTTTCATAAAATAATTTTTTAGAATTTTTCGAGTTATAAAAATATCAATTATAGCTCAAATTCGCGTATTTTGATCATACCGGTAACATATTTGTTGAAATACTAAAATAATTCAATTAATTATTTATTTTACTTATGAAAATTCTGCTACTCATTTAAAAATATTTTTTTAATTTTATTTTATATATTTTCTCAATAAAAAGTACTTTTTCAACCCATACTTCAAGTACACTTCATTTGTCACTTCTACACCTTACTCGTGTTTTCTTTCACTCTTTCTTACGCTCAATCTCCATGCATGGCAGTGCCACACTCTCAAA